>OZ010676.1:40477862-40665362 GCA_963932185.1 Troglohyphantes excavatus
TTGAATTGGCATAAGCCAATTCAAGAGAGCTCCTTTAAATGTTTTCATATTTCTGAAATGGCATAAGTCAATTCTAGTGGAGGACAATTTTGTCTGAAGACATACATAAAGCTCAGTTTCGAAACATCTTTTTTTCTAAAAGTTTTCGAAATGGAAATATTAGAACCATTGTTGAGATTGAATTGGCATAAGCCAATTCATCCTTTAAATGTTTTCATATTTCTGAAATGGCATAAGTCAATTCTAGTGGAGGACAATTTTGTCTGAAGACATACATAAAGCTCAGTTTCGAAACTTCTTTTTTTCTAAAAGTTTTCGAAATGGAAATATTAGAACCATTGTTGAGATTGAATTGGCATAAGCCAATTCAAGAGGAATGATATTACTTTGTTGTTATAAGACATAAAAGAAATTCAGTTTTAAAATGTGTCTTGCTCATAAAATGTTTCAAACTTGAAATACTGAAATCACTACCTTATAAGTTTTAAACCAACTTGAAGAAGATCCACTTGAACTTAAATAATCATTTAATGTATAAATATACAACTTTGTGTTCCGAAATTCCAAAAATAATTACTGAAATTGGGAAAAATACATTTTGAAAGTGAGTTCCCTGCATTGTCTTTTCACAAACCAATTAATTTAAACATTTCAATCAAATGCATTTTAATTATTAAAATGTATCTTTACTTAGTGTACTGTAACTATAGAAGATGATTGATTTTGATTACATATTTTAAAAGGAATAAATAGGTCACATTAAAGACAAAAGCTTACGTCGCGATTTCCAATGTTTAGACAAATTACATATTTACATCTAATTTCCTTATTCTATCCAAATACAATGACGCCAAAAGTTCAAAACTAATCTTCTCTGATTAAAAGTAATAAGGTCAAATCCCTTCTCCGTGTGTGGCGACTGTAGTTACCAAACTTTGAATGTATTTCCTGTGAAAATGCAAGTTTTTGTAATCTAGATTCAGGGAGGTCCTCTGCAAAAAAACATATTTCCAGACAATTGGTAACTTAGCTTAACCTATTAATATGTCTGGAATCAAGCGTCTTAAATGAAATGTAAACCAATGTGACTTGTGCCATTTTGCTCTTAATGATTTAAGATTCAAAATGACTTTTTAGGTCAAAATGAAGGCAGGAAATCAATAACTTTATAATAAACTATTTGAATACAATTATTCAGGTGAACTTATGTAAAGAGTGTGAGTAACACTTGAATCCAATCTCTAATAAGTCACATATTATAAAGCCTTTTTTAAATGATAGGAGATTCAAATAGACCATTATGATTGAAACGACCGAAGAATGATATTACGTATTTTATTAAAACTTGAGTAGAACGCGCATTATGTGAAATATAAACGGAATTGACTTAAATAATTTATCACTTACCTAATGCATTATGATGCTTCATTTCAATGATGAATTAAAAGGTTTAGCCAAAATAATAAAAGAGAATTGATAAAATTATACTGATATATCCTACCAATTACATTCAACTACCACGCCTTGAATTGAATATTTGCGTTACATTAAACGCAGAATATTAAGCTACTTGCACCAGTTTGACTCTAACTCATGAATTAATGATATATTACAATCGGCCACTTCCAATGAATTTATTATATACTAGTTTCAATAATATTGTTACATGGAATGATTAAGTAGCTATAGTCTATCTTTATTCTCTTTCTAATTCTCACTATAATGTTTATTTAAATGCAATAAATTAAGCATTGACCAACCTTTTAGGGCAAATTAATTTTCTAGAATTTTTTCGAAAACGATTTTTTGTACTTATTCTTAGAGCGATAATTACATGAATACAAATTGTCTTACTATTTTTAATTCGAATTATCATATGTCTATTTCCTATTACATAATTGTTTTTAACTTTACCATAAAGTGAGAATGACTTTACAATTAATATAATTTGTTCAATATGAAATACAATGTGATACAGTATGTGAGTAAATGAGAGTATTTTTTTAATATAATGTGCGCCATTTTTTCGGTGATTTAAATGCATGGCATGCATATTTAAATCACAGATATCTACCAAAACTATTTGCTTTACAAAGGACACTCTAACAACACGATTTGAATTTTCATTCTTAACACTGTGACAAAAGACAATTCGCATTTGATTATGTTTTTAAGACTCCAATAACATTTTCGTCAATTTAACGAAATTTCTTTGGTCAAAACGTATATATTTTGAACAAAATATTTATATTTCCAATGAAAACCCTCGTTTCGTTACTTCCCTATATAGCGAGATTTAAATTCCTATAACTTTACTTATTTAAATAACTTAGAATATTTTAAAAGCGAGCCTTGAAAACGGTATTAATTTGAAAATATGTAAGTAATTACTATGGGAGGAACTTAAGAATAAAAAAAAATACCAATGAGCTCATTTGCATCACGCATTATGTTAATATCCGAACGGAGCAGGTCGCTATTAACATAATGTTGGGGGGAATTCGGAGCTTCAGGTTCAAACGCATGGTGGGAAAAAATCAATACTTTTTGCATTCAAATCTTTTTTGTTGCATAAGTTTAAAGTGGGCGGGTCCATTTGTTTTCCATTGTGATAGATGTCAAAATATCTTATGCTTTTTAAGTTGCGAGAGATTCGCATATGTTATAAGGTTTTTTTTTTTGTGACTCTCAGAAGCAGGTTCATCAATAATCAAATTATAGTTCCTCTGTTGAATTATAATATTATGGATTGTGTATAAAAACTCGAATATAAAAAAATAGTGAACAATGAGCTGTTTAAGATTTCTTAAATATAATCTTTCGTCGAAGTCTTGAGAATGAACTATTAGGACCATTCGACGATATTTGTTCCCTCCACAACTTTTTCTTATTATTTTATTATATGTTAATTAATGAAACATGAACCCAACTTTTGAATAACTAACTAAACCTGCTAAAAAAATTGGGGTTATTTTACGTTAATTAAAGTATTATAAAATTATAACAAGAAGTTGCGGAGGGGACATATACCATGAAGAATGGTCCATTATATTATTATAACAATTGTGGACCGGTCTCTAATATATACTAATATTTTAAGCATTTTATACGAGATTATACAAAAAAATACGACTGTAAACGTATACTGTAGTAAAAAAAGAACTAAACTACAGTGTAAAATAAACTAAAAATTATGATTTCAACTTAGAAAGTGGAATGATAAATTTTTACTGAAAAATTTGAATACTTTTTATAAATTGAGTTCCCAAAAATTGAGGCAAAAATCTGGCTCTGACAACAGTGTATAAGAAACATATGCAAATTAGTAAATATGTTTCTATGTTTAAATGTTTCCAATTTATATGTTATGGTCTATTAAATTTGTTGCATTGCACTTTAGCGAATATATAACGTAAGAGGTATTGTTGAGCAGGCAAAGGTTTATAGAATTAGCATGTAGTGAAATAACTACGTAGATATTGTTGCTAAAATTATTAAATCAGTTAATAACAACGGGAAAAAACAATGTGCTATAAAGGTTTTGGAAGAAGATCCAAATAAAATTCAGAAAAAAGCACATCAAAGGCACATGAGTACAGCGAAAAAACTACTGAAACATGGCTTTTTATATCATGGATGCATTTAGACAACAATACACGGTTACTTGGTAAGTCATACCGTCAATGGGCCATTGTGTGTAATAATGAGTAAAGGCTGGACACCGAAGCAAATGCTCAAAATTTAAAACAGGAATCTTTGGTGTGATATGATCAAGCAATACCACTCAGCCAAAATCAAGCTTTTAATTTGGGGTATTTTTTAAAATTGCTTGGTTGATATATGCTCATATATCTACTTGCGGGTGAGCAGCTATAGTTAATCGGAGTTATAAAATAACAAACATCAAAGCCTTTCTGAAGTTCGTATATACGCCAACATTAGCATAAGAAGAAAGCTCTCTACTTCTTAGCTGCATTGTGGATAAGGCGTTCGTTCAAGATGTGAAATGAAAGTTTTGGATAATAAATGTGACTGTATTCGTAGTAAAAAAAAATTCTAAAAATATTATTCTCAGAATTATTAAATCTGACCTTTGCTTGAGTTTCAAGAGTTCGACAAAAAGCATTTCTGCAAACAGGAATATAACGTCCATAAAAATTAATTTGAAAGAATGACCAACTGGACATCAAGTGAATTGAAATATTTTCGCAATGACGCGCAAAGAAGTAAATTAATCGCGAAGAAAATATTCTAAAGCACAGACATATTCCATCTCCATAGGTAATTTTATAAGTAAAGGAATTGATAAAGTGATATAAATAAATAACAAAGAAATTTTCACAAAAGAAGATATGTTCTATCTTCAAAAGCAAACTTCAGAACAAGGAAGAAGAGATATTAAACGAATTGTTGAGAAAAATGTATAGAAACTGCGGTAAAAATTCCACCTTTAAAACCTTACAATCAAAAGAAATAGGAATTTAAACGACATATTTTTTCATTTAAATGAACAACATTTTCTTAATCTCATAAACTGAAATTTTACTTGACAAAGCATGTAAGCTGAATGGAAAATTTCGTTTATCATAAATGGAAATGATAATATTATTTATTATAAAAGATTTTCATTAAACTTAGAATCCTGGAAAAGTTCATTTTAAATGATAGAATCAGTTGGATTAATACAATCATGGTTCACACAACAAAAGTTAAACGGTCACCAACCAAAGATTTAACTTGGATTCCGTACGACAACTAAAAAGCATGTCTGCATGGAGCATTATTCACATGAGAACTAGATCTAAATAATTAACTATAAATAAATGATATAAATATGTTCTGAAGAAATAGGCTACCTACCAATCATCTACCTAAGGAAATATCGTACTTTCAATCAAACTTCGTATTAGGAAAATTACCTTAGGGTGAAAGAAACCTAATAGTCATTTCCTTAAGAAAACTTTTATGACAGGCTTTCCGTAGCGAATACGCGTCTATTCTGAGAATATGATTACTATACCTGAATAAAAATCCGAGACATCAAACAGGTGTGTCCTTGTCCTGCTAGAACTTCTTCAATAAACCAAGAGCGGTAGTTAAAGTAAAATTCCCCAACGGAAAGAAAATAATCGAAAAGGAGTACTTTAATAGTTGTATTACAGAAATAGGAGAATTACTCTACGTTTGACGAAATTCCTTAAAAAAAAAAGTAGTTATATAAATGAAGGAACCAAACCTTAAATTGAGAAAATTGCATCCTTTTGCCAAGATAATTACTTTAGAAAATAACTTACCTGACGTAAGAAGATGTACCCCTAAAAAGGCTTTTGACGAACAAACTGCGATCAAAATGAAATACGCGAGACCTGGATATTGGTGTGGGGGATTTTTATGAAGAAAAGTTCAAATTAAATGTTTCGATTTTAGGTCCGAGCTGAAATTAAAAAATAACTATTTTCTGAATATTCGGGACCGGATTTCGTCAAAATTGAATTGCAAAACTTGGTGAGGTAACCAATGATTTAAATTCTTTAAGCTGATGCTAATGGATGGCATCAATCAAATCAGACCTATAATTACGTGAGAAAGTTGGCATTTGATTAAAGTGAAGGAATTCAGCAGCAAGCTTATCTGCACCGTCAATCAAAGTCAAAGTTAAATGCCTAAGCCGGCAAACAATCCGCAGTTCTTGAAAACGAAATAACAAAAATATGGATAAGGCAGTGAATTACTGTTTTTTAGTGGATCTCTTTGTTAAGCTGGAGGAATTTAAGGTCTTCGGTGCATCTGAGAACCTATTTAAATTTGCAGGCGTAGAAATGTAAATAGCACAAACAAATTCCTAACTCTGGCGTAATGACATCTAGGAAGAGATTGAAAGAACGAAGGACTTGAAAACGACGTAAATTATGTTAAACTAGAAAATAAAAAGGGAAATTAAAGCACTTCAACAAACCAACGAGCAGAGGACATAGGTCAAACGTGTATTTTTGGTGTACGAGTTTAAATAACTTTTTACGGTCATTTAAAATTATAACTATTTTAAGGATCATAAAAAAGAACGATTGATAAATTCTAAATATGCTATGCGTTTATGATTTTTTTTTAAAAAAAGTAAAACAATCATGAAACTAAAAAAAAAAAACGCTTTTCGTAGAATTTATTCTTAGGAAATCCTATTTGTGAATTATAAACATTTTTCAAAAATAAATTCAGGCGGAAAAACCTATACTTAATTTTAAAACTAACAATAGAAACGACATATTTTTTTTTGAAAGTTTAGTATCTAAACTGAAAAATATCAATACCCTTATACATTTTATAGATGATACAGTAAACCATTTGAGAAACGTATACAATCTTTTTATTTCAATCAGCGACGGTTTAAGCTAAATATTATATTAATCGATGTATTTATAAATATCTCAAATACAGAGCAACCCTTAATTAAACCAAAACAATACTCCCTAATTGTTTAAACATTCCAAAAATCACAGGATTACAATATTTAAAATAACACACCAATTCGTCGTCCATTTACCGCCACAAAAATAACCCAAACAAAGCCCTTTTCCTAACGTGATAAGAATAACAAATCCAAGCCCCCTTAAGAGTTTTCCCATGTAAGTTATTGGATAAATGAACGAAAGAGTAAATGGCTTTGAAAAGCGGATAGCGCCTATAGATCACTGTCTGTTTGCGTAGATGATGGATTAGAGACGAGTAAGTGGCGGAGTCTCCGATAGATGGCGCTCGCCAACAACGACTTTTCTTGATTCTGATGCTCCTAGGAAAGTAAACACTATCGGATTCCCGCTCACGTTCCTAACTTTTGATTAGGAGCCTCCTTTGCAATTTAGGAGCAGGAGGATAAGATAACGAAGAGAGAAAGTTATCCGTTAATTGAAACACGTGACGTCGGAAGTTGACTAGAGTTTCTTATTGTTCAACTTTGAGAATGCATGTGCTAAAGAAGATTTTAAACTAAAAATTGTTAAGTTTTTTATTTTTTTGGTGATGAAATTTTAGCGTTCAACGCGCGTTTGCGTAATAAATATTTATTGTGTTTGATTCGAATGAATTTTAATCGCCGATTTTATCTGATTGAGAGAGTATTAGTAGTTTAATTTTTTTTAATTTATCTTACAAGCGTAATAATGAGAATGAAATAAAATTCGAAAATTAAATAATAACTGATATCAAAATTAGATTTTTTTAAGGACCGTCTACATAAAAAAAATGTAAAAATATTCGATATTATAAAACATTCTAAATCATAAATTATTCCAATGTCAAAGACTCAAAAAATTTCTAACTTTGTTACTGTTTATTTATAAAAGATTGTTTTAGGAGTTTCAAGTTACTAGAGACGAAAGTTACTTGACTAACTGAAAATTGTCAAGTATTTTGTAAGCATCTGAGATAAAACTAAAATTAAATATATACGTTTAAGAGTTCAATTGTAGTTCTGTCTTGACATTTTTCAAATATAAATTTTTTAGTTAATTCACGATTTTTTAAGATCAAAAATGCAATATTTTTAAGTATTTAATTGAATTTTAGTACATTTGCTAATAACTTTCAATATAATTTTTTTTTCTAAAGTTTGTAGTAAATAATGTAAATTTAAAGTTTAGGTAAATACTCTAAACTTTATAAATATAAAATAATAGCGAAAGTTATTTTTCTTAATGTTTCACGTTTAAAGGCCCGTTCACGATACGCCGATTACAATTTACAATACGTCAAAGTAACAAAAAAGCTTTCAATTAGTTAAAAAAAAATATTTAAATTCAGATAATCAAAGGCAAAAGAAAAACTGAAAATTGATATCAATTTAGTGTTTTATCTTTTTAAAAGTGAAATAAAAACGAAACAAAATTTTGATATTGTCGCAACAGTCATCATTAATATCTACATTAATGTTTCAGCAAATAGTTTTAGCAGTAAGTACGAAACATCAAATGAAATTCACGGTTTAAGCATATTTTCATTCATTTAATCAAATTATTATACTTTTGTTTTATTTAGTTGAATTCAAACAAACAGTAAAATTTACGGATTAAAGTTTGATTAACGTTGTAAATTCTCCGATGTAAAACGATGGAAAATTTATAAGTTATCGCGAATATTCTATAAAAAACATTAAAATTAGTTTTTAATAAATATGAAATCAAAAGGAATTTTTTCGATTTAGTTAATACTTTTTATTTAAATTTAAGAAATTTACTAGTATACTTATACGCTGCTGGAAACATCTAAAATTAGAAGAAAAAAAAATTAGCATAGAAATTAAGCGAAACACGTAATTTAAATCCTGACGAAATAAGTTTAGTTAAAAAATAATTTTTCTTATATCATGTAAGAAAAGTAAAATGTTTGACGAATTGTTACGGAAGTTCTCGAAATATTCTCTACTCAAATCAGAGCCAGCGGAGAAGTTGCGCATTCCGCCGCGAAAGTTCGAAATCGAAGTTTTCCAACAAACAAAAACAGCGGAGAACTTTTCGTTTCGCCGGCGAAATTCGATTCGAATCACAAAAATCCCGGTGGTAGTTTCGGTATGATATCAAATCTTCCCAAAACCGATGTGAACTGTGGTGCGGACTAAGTCCCGTGAGTGTCCGTTTAAAACAACCAAAAATGGTCATTTTAAATAAAACGACGAAAAAAGCGGGAAACAACTATAGTTGTTTTTCGTTCTTATTAAAATTAATAAGAATTCGGAAATGTATTTCACATAGTGCGGTCACATTCGGGGTTATCGCGGTATCCATTCAGTGTTAAGTCCGAATCGCTAAGTCCAGTGATGTCCGGTTCCGTAAAAAAACGATCAAAGTCCAATGTCCGGTCCGATTCCTCTGAAATAAAAAGCACATAGGAAGTAAAAAATCACCTACTTTTGTTGACGATCATAGCACTAACTCCATTCATCAACAGTCTCAGACGACAGTGAGGGGGAAGGGACTAGAAGGTCAAACAATGTCCAAGCGGTTTTGTTCCAAAGTTCTCGAAGAAGTTCCGCGAATAAAATGAGGAGCGCTTTGCCACATCGACTGGTCCGAATGCGAGTCGTTCTTCGACTGAGCTGCGAGCCAAGCAGCGGGGCCCAAAAAGGGCCGGCGAAATCAGGGGGAGGGTCGCAACAGACTCGCTTTTCCGCCAACAGAGGGCGACTCTGCTTCGATCCCGGGATTGGGTGCGTGGGGTCACGTGCGCGCGAGTCGGGAGTGACGTCAGCCCCGAGAAGGGCGTGGAAGGAACCGAAAAGAAATGCGCGCGTGTTTTCTGCACAATCAAAAGAAGAGGGGCTTTGGAGCGGCTGCGCAAAGAACCTCGAATTTTTATGCGGATCGATCGGCTGCTGTTGTTGCCGAAGGAAAGCGCGCCAAAAAACGGAGAGGTTTTTTTCCCGGGGTTTTGATGCGGTGGACCGTCCCCTGGATGAGTTTGTGTTGCTTGTAGGGACGGTTCGTTTCCCGGAAGGGCGGGCGACTTTTCGACGGAGAAAGGTGGAGTTTCGTCCCGGGCCAAGACGCCCGGGATGCCGAAGAGCGTTTTTAGAGTTTTCGGTTTCGGCCGCCGAGTGAGACGCTGTTTCGGAAGGCGCGGAGTTAAGACGGTCAAGTTAGAAGATTTTGGCGGTCAGCGTTTTCGGAAATTTAGCGGTCAAGTTGATAATTTTTATAACTTGAGTTTCGTTAAATTGGACTTTTTTTTTATTTTTTAAGCCGAATTAATAATCATAAATATTTTTATTTATGAAATTTCGAATTTAATTTTTTTTTTTCATAATTGAATTTTTTTTTTCATAATTGAATTTTTTTATTTACTAAAAGCTTTTGACAGTTATGTCTTCTTCATTTTTATCATTGGTTTCGTTTATATTGGAATATATTTTATTGTTTTTAATTTCGCAGCTGAGTTTTTGGAAAGTAATTTTAACAAGAAAAACTATCTTTCAACTCAGTAATTATAATTCTTAATTCCTTACTCTAGGTGAATAGAAGTTATTGAAATTAAAAGATGAATTTTAAAGGCGACCTGAGAATTACATTATTTATTTTTAAAAAAAGAAAACTTAGTAAACAAATATATATTTTTTATTGAGTGCAGGATTTCTAATTTGGAGAAATTTTATTTTTAGCGAAAATGTAAATTTTCAATATTTACTAAGCCAGCTTATGAAACTTCAATATTTGTATATTTCTGGCATGGTATATTATTTTCAACTTCCAAACAGGTTATTCAAACTTTACTTTTCAGCTATCTAAATTTTTTTAATGTTATGCCATTCTTTGACAAAATTTATTCCTTTTTTCATTTTAACTAAATTTTAAGAATACAATTTTAATTTAAGGATTTATTTATCTATATTTATGGAAAAACTTTGCTAAAATTAAAAAAAAATTCAAAATTTAACAATATAATTTTTCATTGTCAACAAGTTGAAGTACTTTCTCAATGAAATATCTAACTAAAAATTATATTTCAAAATTTTAATACTTTTCAGTCTTGAAGATAAAAACTTGTTCTCTAAGATACCTTTTCAAAAAAAAGTTTTGATATTAAAAATTCATGATTTATACCAAATATTTACAATTATGGTAAGTATTTAAAGTAAAAACTCTGACATATTGGATTTATTCTTGTAAGGTAAGTCTGGACTTTGTATTTTAAAGCGAGTTTATCAGTAGTCAATTAGAAAATTAGAAAAGTGGTTATTTTTTTGGAAAATTAAAAAAATAAAATAATAATGACCTATTTATATTTTCCAGAATGCACTTCTGAGGAATAATATTCTTAGGATTATCATATACTAGACAGTCAATGCAGAGAAGAATGATAAATTTAAAATTTCAAGGATTTTCACTAGTTCTTTTACTTTAAAGTATTCTTTCGACTCTAGGACTTATCAAATTTTACTATTGCAAAATTTAAATATTGGTAACTGTGAATTTTAATGTTCTCAAGCGCATTTTTATAGTGTCGAATTTTCTCACCGTTTCAAAAATTTAAAGAAAAAATATTTATCGTATTTTTTTGCATTATATTATCTGCTTCGTATAACCATTTTTAACATTAAAATTTTTTTAAGGCCGATTATTTGAACAGTTTTGCATGGTAATATTAAAAAAAAATACCTATAAACAAATAATTTATTTTCAATTTATTTATTAGATTTAAACTTAAATTTAGTGTGTCAAAAAAGATCATAAGCGATAAATATCAATGAGATTAGTAAAAAATACGTTTTAAGCTTATTAAAACATATTTTTTAGTACAATAAGCATTTGATAACAATGTGTTTTGGTCGTGGAAAAGTTTTCGTTGATTAAGCGCCATAATTCGTTAAAAAAACTCTAGCATTTTTACGGAATGTTATGATACTATTTTTATACTGTTAATTGTGTATACAATCAAAAATAAAGTTTTATATTTAGTTCGTTCACTTATTTGGGCTTTTTATAGTTTGGGGAATATCATACAGTAGTCTAAAATATATGAAAATATCCTGAGTTTGGGCAGTCTATTTTATTTTTAATTCGGTAGTGCAATAACATTGACAACTCACCTGTCAAAAATATTGTATAATTCAAATATCAACTACTTTTAAATTATTCCTATTTAGTTTTACGTGTACTTTTATTTATTTTTTTGACGAATTATTAGGGTCTCAATCGAAAGTAATTTTAATAAAAGACATTTAGGTACTGTAAAAATAAATTTAATTTAAACAACGTGTGAGTTTTGAATTATAATTTTGGAGTTATACAATAAGTGAAACAAGAGAACTACATTAACATTGAAACTTTATAAGTATGTCTCTCTTTGCTATTCTAAATTTTATCACTTATAGAAAATGTCACTTCGCTATACACTTAGTCCAAAATTCAATGTTGATGAAAAAATGTCGTAGGTGTTTCAACTTCAAATTAAGTTTCAATAAAAGTAGCAACAAGTGTTACAAAGTATATCATATATAATATATTGTCAGTGGATAATTGTATCAAATTTAATGCAAAATAGGAACAGAAAACATTTTTTTTATTTCAGACTTTTGATTAAAATACATACAGTATAGTTACAAATAAAAATACAAAGCTACGATTAAAAAAAAAACGAAACTTACTATGCAGGTATAAAAAAAATTATTTCCCAACTTTTTTAACTGTAAATCAACTTGGAATAGTTTTTATGGCATTTCATAGTGCAATTTAAAAAACAAAGCAGTTTCCAAGAAAGTGAAAATAATATACGTATAACTAAGAAATATTATATATTAAGGCAAAAAAAGTTTATAAAAAACCGGCATGAAATGTTTAATATTTTAACAAAATTTCGCGATAACTAGTTAATAAGTTTTTTTAAGTATTGTATGTTGATTTCTATGAGAGCAGAATCTGACGCAATTTGCAAATGGCCCCCGTAAAATATCGACGTTGGAAGAGCAAGAGTAAAAACTGCGCAACATTTTGTCCGGGAAATATTTCTATCTTAATGAATTTAACTGCGTCACAAAATCTATATCTCAACCCTAAACACTTATGTACAAGTGTTTTTGAGTATATAATTTTTTTTATGTCTGGAAAAATAATGAAAACACTATTATTTTTGAAACCATATATCAGATGAAAATTGAAATTATTAGGAAAGTTGCAGTAATACGTAGGAAAAGTATCATGGGTAAAAGGTGAAATTTAAGTTTTATGGAAACACATGTAGAATTTTGATGTCTGAAAAGGAGAATTGTAATATGAAATAAGGCGCGCTTTTAAGTAAGTGGTGAAAAATGTGCAAAGCGCGCGCATCGAAAACTTCACGTTGCGAAGGTTGAGCGGTATTTCAAAATAAATTGGCTCTCGATTGGTATTTTTTAAAAAATTGCATGGATTTAATTTTATTTAAACACTAAGTAAAAATACTATTACCTCAATAATAAAAATATTTTTTTTTCATTATTAACTAACTAAATCTTGAAAAAAAAATGAGACTTATAAAGGCAATGATCTGAATTGAAAGTAATTTAAAATGTGGTTTGTTGTAATTACAGACATCGTACGTATTGATATACTAGGGAACATTTCGTTCTTTTATAAGTTTAAACTTAATTTAAATTAATATTAATAATTGTAATAATGGTAAACTTATCTCTCAACTAGAAGTTGCACAAAAAAGATGGCCACCATATATTTAATAAAATAAAATGACTTACACATAATTTTTTTGTGAATCATAATTTTTATTTTAAAATTTTAGTTCATAAAATTATTTTTCCTTTTTAATTCATTTTTTCTTTTCGTTTTTTTCTGTTTTAAATTCTTTTTTATAATGGAACTAAATATGTGTTGATTATATTTTATTTATTTTATTTAACATTTAGCATTTTTTAAACTATTTTTCTTGCGTCCCAAATCATAATAATATGAGATTTTTTTTTTTGGAATTCTAAAAAAATAGCGCTATGCATTACACATTGTAAATCATCACAAGCACTAAGGTTAAAGATGATTAACATTATGGTGCAAAGTCAATTATATTTTTTGTTTGGCGTTTTTAAAGAAGTTTTTGAAGACATAGTCGGGCTTACAGACATGGATGGATGTTTGGATTGTGTTGTGGAGAAATATTTTTAAAAATGTATCTTATGATTATCACAAATTCATTTGCAATAGAGAAATTAAAATTAAAATTAACCACAATAAGCCCCTGCCTACGAAAAAAGAAAAAAAAAAATCTATAAATTACACACATTTTAAAAATATAAACAAATCTATAACTTTACCTTAAATGAAATTGATAAACACACTAAATCACCACAATCCTATTGAACACATATATTTTAAATGTTTTTCTCTCTAATTATTCCTTAACTAATATTTTATAAACTCCATAATACCAATAAATTATTTAAAGCTCCCACAACAATACACACACCAAACATGTCTAATAAAAACAAAAACTTTAAATAAAACTTTACGAATCTCTATCGCACTCTAAGCGCACAATCCCTTACAGTATTGGAATTGCATGAACCCAGATCAAAGGGTTCATCGTACCCAATACAGGAAATATTTTGCGTCGACAGCTGTCCCAAAAAAACGTCACCCTTCTTCCGTATACCTGGGGGTTGTAGTGCCGATAGTCAGGGGCCCCTACCCCTTTCCGAAGAAGGTGCAAAGAGTGCTACCAGGTTCTTCTAGGAGCCAATAACCCCGGCTTATGTGCACTTTATTCCACGACTATTTCTCAAGGAAGTTTTCGGGAGTTCACAGCCCTCTCGAGCAGTTCTTGCTTTGAGATTTGGAATCTTAGTTCGTCTTGTATGGATTAGGTGTTATATTTTTATATAAAAATTCTTGTAGTTGTTGCTCAACTGAGTTTTTGAGAAAATTGCTTGTTTGGTACATAATCCTGTGTGTACTTTTTGTCACGTTTGTGTTCAAGGGGATCTTCGGAGTTCATAGCCCTTTTGGTTTCGGTTTGCTAAGAAATCGTCAGTTTAGCCCGTCTTGTACTTGGATTTGTTGTCGAATTGGATTGCTTATTTCATATGTTCCTGAGTGAAAATGGAGTTTTGAAAGCTAAAGGTATGTTTAGTACATCATTTAGTGTGCACTTTGTTTCATTATATTTCCATCAAGAAAGTTTTTAAGGGTTCATAGCCTTTTCCTATAGTTCTTGTATGTCGCATGTTCCTCGTTGAAAATATAATTTTTGAAAACAAAATGTATGCTTAGTACATCAGTTAATGTGCACTTTGTTTCATTATATTTCCTCCAAGGAAGTTTTAAGTGTTCATAGCCCTTTCGTATACTTCTTGTATGTTGCATGTTAAGATATTTGCATTTATGCTTATATACTTTCATGAATTGCATTTTAAATTTTTTATTCTCTTTAATGATTTGTATTAATATCTAAGTTATGAAGAATTGATTTAATAGTATGTTAAACACTGTTGTACACATATGGCCATGTGTTCATTTTATACTATTATCATTTCTCAGAAAAGTTTCTGGAGTTCATAACCCTCCTGAATTTTTTTTGCCATTAGTCTAAGGAAAGTTTGCCATTAAGTTTTTGAAATACTGCATTCGCCATCTTTTAAATTTTAAATTTCTATATTTTATTTCTAAAAAAAGTTTAGCTAATATAATTTTTTTTTAAATTTTTTTACCTTCGTGAATTGGATTTTAGATTAATATTTTTCAATTGTGTTCAAAGAACTGCTTTACTATCTGGATTTTACTATGTTTAAGCAAAGGTTTGAAGAAATAAGAGGTAAATATATTTTACTTACTTCGTGATCGATTATAAAAAATAACAATATGCTTAAAATTATCTGTTCTCTATATTTTAAAGACACGTGATGGAATATTTAGGATATTATAATTTGAAACTATTGAGAATATTTAACAGTTTAAAATGTTTTAAAATCTTAGTAGCTAAGACAAAAGTTTTAATACTATATTTATTGACAATGGAACATATGAAATATTTACGAAAAAATAACATTTTAATCATATTTATATAGTCACATGTTATAGGTCTTAGTAAAAATAAATAAAAAGTTTTCTTCGTAATTTCTAAGAAACGAAAGAAGTCTATTGATACTAGTAAAGAGAAATTTTGTACGTAAATCACAAATATTAACTTGGCTTTAAATACACACCAATTAGAGCTATTTAATATTAAGAGACTCAAAATGAATTTTATTTTGGAATTGTTTTGTCACTAGAACAATATAAAATATTCAACTAATTTCAAATGTAAACGTTATATTCCGAAGACCAATATAGAATTAAAATAAGATAAATTTGAATTAACTCAATTTTAAATAGACATATGATTGTAATTTAAATATCGACTACATTAAACTGGGCATGTTTATCATGTAAACAAATATTTTGTTTACATTTAAAAAGCAAAAGTTGGAATGTTTAAATATTTAAAATAATATAAAATCCTTGTATATGAAAATAACATTACGATTGAGATATAAAGGATTTTGGATAATATGGGTTGACTAATTAAATTCTATATTTAAAGCAGACAGCCCCGTAAATATAATTAAATATAATTCTATATTTAAAGCCCCGTAAATATAATTAAAATACAAAAAAGTTTATTGAAATAGGTTTTTCTTATAAAATATTCTTCAGATAACACACAAGAAAGTTATTATTATTTTCATATTAAAAAGCAAATTGATATGGCTATTTTGATAAGAATATTTTTCAGGTACATTGGTTTGAAGAATTTATTTTGAGGTAAGTGCAAAAGCCCTCGATTTTTTCAATGAAATACAAAACTATAAAAATTAATTTCAAGCTATTTTACATATAGTTTAATAGAAATGAAAAGAAAAATGATAATAATGTCATCTAATGGCATGCTTTTACTTCTAATAGAAGGCTATTGTTACAAAAATCAACAATCTGCAATATGTATTTTTATTCAAACTAATTAAAAACTAGTCGTCAAGATCTAATTGATTTGAGTTATTTTAAAACATAGGGACATAAAGTATACTAAAATTCACTATTATTTAATTTTAAGCTTTAAATATATTTTATGATTAATTTTTTTACACAATTATAAAACACCAGTTAAAAAATTTAACTAACCATGCTAGGATTGCTTTTTAAATTCTAATATTGTTTTTATTGTAGTAAATTTTAAGAAAAGGCGTATAGAAATTATTTCGTAAAGATTTCATATCCAAACAATTGGTAAGTCGATTACTAGTCGTTGATTTACTAGTTTTAAAACATTAAATATGATTTTTTTATAAGAAATGTGCATTCTCATTTGAAAAATAATCATTTGAGTGTAGGTCGTATGAAAGTCACGGTTAAAATGTATGTGAATTTTAGATCTTTCTGTCACAATATCTTTTCACTCTAGCACCTGAAATAATCATAGTAATATCGATTATCGAACGATATTTGTCTAAATCGATAGAAAGTCGAGTTTAATGACACGTGAAGAAGTTGCGCAATCTCTTATTTAAGATAGCTCTCTAGAAAGGTATGTCTGTACAATATAAATAAATATAAATACTATAAATTTTATATAAAAGAAATTAAATAGCATCTCAAATATATTTTAACAAGAAAAACTTTCCTTTTCTACTTATGGTACAAACTGTTTTCGTTAGGTATAAACTTAGAAGTTTACATACAAAATTTCACTTTATGGATAAAATATGTTTTATTAAGGAAAATTTAATTAATGTTTAAACAATAAGTTATACCTGTTTAAAACTATTATTAATTTTTTTTTTAAATTACACATACGTACAACGTAATACTTTCTTTTAATCCAAGTCATTCAAAGGTCATACATATATCATGAAATGAGTATGCTAGTCAATATAAGTTATAGAAACTTTTAAGAACATTAAAGTATATAGTAAGGTTTTTAATTTAAAGTTAATTTTAGGTTTGAATTTAGAAAATAATCAAACAATTTTTTTAATTTGTATGACATATCTCACCATTGCATTATAATAAGTTTAAGTAATCAAATTAAACCGGCATTACATCAAGACCATTTTTGACGTGTTTTGCACACTTTAAAGTTAAATTATTTGCAAAATATTTATGCAAACATAACTGCTCACTCTTCATACAATAAAATTACACAACACTTAAATTTTAATGGTGACACAAATCTGGTAATGATCTTATCAGTTGATAACAACAGTGTACCACAAAGCGTGTAACACAACATGGCATTGCCAGTTAAAAATTTTAAAGTATCATATACATTTTTAAGATCTTATCTGATATTTATAACTCAATTAAAGCTAAATAAAAGTTTCTCAATATACATTAAAATAATAAAATCGTCTATTGAAAGCCAATGTAGCTTATCTTACAATGAAAACAACTTGCATAAACTAGCAAAAAATTTATTTCTCTAATCATGTGTTTATACACAATTTAGTTGGTCCCCTATTATTATACATCCAACAATTCCTACTTTACGATGTATTATAATTTTTATCACTGTTCTTATCTTTGTCCCATCGCCATTAAACGTGTTGTTTACAGGATTTAAAGGTATCTATATATTAAAACTTTGCGTCTCCATACAAAAAAAACATGTGAGATAGTCACACGTGTTCAGGTAATAACATCAATATCACAAGGGTTCGGATGCGGCCTTTTTTAATTGAAAGTTTCGAACCGAATCGTGTGATAACCACACTTCAAGGTGGGTGTAATAGCACTGAATCAATAGGATTGCGTGCAACTAATCAATGCATCATCTCTTGACCAGGCATTGACGCTTTAAAATTTCTTAGCGAAATCTTATCAATTTTTTGGCTTGTGTA
Source organism: Troglohyphantes excavatus (assembly GCA_963932185.1). Taxonomy (NCBI): domain Eukaryota; kingdom Metazoa; phylum Arthropoda; class Arachnida; order Araneae; family Linyphiidae; genus Troglohyphantes; species Troglohyphantes excavatus. The sequence continues at coordinate 40,496,206 of OZ010676.1, forward strand.
ATAGCTTTTATAGTGTTTTTGAATGCAAATGGGAGATCGTTTAAGTGAAACTTGCACGCAGGGCGTGGTTATAGAGATAAAGCTATCTCAAGGATTTTGAGCTTTGTTTGGGGGTCATTAGGAAATTGGATTCACTTGGAGTAGAATATAAGCATCAGATTATTGAGAGTTGACATGGATTTAAGAGATGTTCCCTTAAAATCAAAGATTAACCAAAAAATCAGCAAACAGCGATTAATGTCGATTTCGTTAAAAAGACGCTGTATTGTTAAAAAAAAACTAATTAAAAAAATGACATTGTTTTTTTGTGTTTAAGTGCAATTGTATAGTAATTTAATATATGATATGCTTAAATAGGATCGCCGTAGCATTCACTAAGATTCGAGTAGCAGTCATTAAGATTTTTGAAAAAACTTTATAACTCGTATATATGTAACATACTCATTCCAAACATTTTATGTGCTGAAAAAACCTTTTTCCAATATCTTAGAATATGTCCTTATCTCAGAATTTCTTTAACGAACAAAGTGTCACTTCTCAGATTATCTCAGAAGTGTTGTTAGTGACTTTTTGCACTACGACGTAATGTGTAACCACATAAACTTGCTCAATCATGAGGTATTATAGAGACATTTATCTAAAGTCTACATTGGTTATTCTCATGTGGATTTTCATAGATTAGTGGCAAAATACTGACCCCTCAAGTGTATAGCTAAATTTCTGAAGCCGGTTTGAGCATTCTGGAGAGAAAGGGGTTTAATCAGAATTTAGGCAATGATTACTATGAGAAAACTTTGTATAACTTAAATGCAATACTGAACAAAATCCTAAAGTGGTACAGGAAACGACCATGATTCGTTGTTAGGTACCAATCTGGTATATACTGTTAAAAATAGATTCTCAAAAATAAGTAAAATATGCTTATTTTTGAGTATATTTGATGCTTATTATAGCTCCGAATACATAAGTTTCAATTTTGAAAAAGACTTGTACTCAAAAATAAGTACAATGGGTAGAAAGGACTATAAAGAACAGATGCCAAATTGCATTGGCTGTCTTCATAAATCGCTTTAAAAAAATATCAACAATTACAACTACTAAGACTTAACCGGAATCGAACCTTGGTTATCAGGGATCGCCGCCCAATGTCTTATCCGTTGTACTACCAGGATGACATGTAGAAGTTATAAACAGAAGAAATGTTAAAAAGGTGTGCCAAATGAATAGGAAGTAAATTAATTGAGTTGTAATAAATCAGTTTCCATTTAAGCAATCGACATCAAATAATGTGGAAAACCATGTTCTGAACGCCTATTTTAAGTGTGTCAGGTCACTTTGTTAAGATGACTTGAACAGATGCTGATATTAGCAATATTAAATCTCACTGCGCATTTTGAGGAAGTACGGTTACTTAAATTTGAGTACGTCATCGCTCATTTACGATGCATTTGTACTCAAAGAAAAATAAGTAGGTTCAGGTACTCATTTTAAAGTACAATTATTTTTACAGTGTAGGAACAATTTTATGTTCTTCCACAATTTGAAAAACAACCGACTATATTTAACATTGAATAACTGTCTATCATCAGAAAATGAAATACAAGCTCTCGTACCTGTTATCATTTGAGAAAGTACTTAAAAACGATATTTTTTTACTTAAGCACCTATTTGTATAGTAAGACACTCGAAGAAATGAAAAACTTTTCTTAATTTTTAAAAAATTTATTATTCACTTTTGGCATTCCTTAATTTTTACTTTAATTACTTGAGTTCTTCATAAGGACTTAACAACTCCCAATAATAGCGGTGTTTGATTATTTACTGTTGACTGTAACACTAGAAATTTAAATTCAAAAGTGAATTATTTTGATATTATAAATAACCCTGCAAACACTGTTATCTCTAAATTATCACTACGTAACTGCAATATAGACAGATTTAAAAAAAAAGTTTAATTCACTTGAACACTTAACCAGACAATGAATGTGGACTAACCATTTTAAAATATAAAAAGAAAGATAATTCGCTATAGATTAAGTTTTGAATTCTTACTTGAAATATTTTTCTGTATTTGAGAAAAGCTTACAATTTTTGAAAATATATTTGTAGACATTAATCAATGGATACATTTTTGTAAGTAGCAGAATCGTGGATTTAAAATTAAATTCCTATATGCAGTGTTCTTTCATATGGGTTCTTGTGCAATAACTTTGGATGGATACAAAAAATAGCGATTGAGGGTTTAAATACAGAATTTTAAAAGGACAGATTGCTAAAATACTGTGATAAAGAAAGTGCATGCGACCCTTGAAAATAGTGTCGTTTTTTAATACTGCATAAACATTTACAATTTGGGGAATAATATTACAGTTGTGTGACTTCTAATGCCGATTTATTTTCTATAAACAAAAACTCTCTTTAAAGATATTAATGATTTTTTAAATTTTTTTTTTAGATTTTTATAAAGAAATAGAAAAAATAACACATTTCTTGAACTGTCTTAGAATATGTATAGTATTTTAAAATTACCACCATACAGTTTCCTTCATTACATATGAACAAAAGTTGTAATAAAAAATTATTAGGTAAAGGAATTAGTACTAATCTGGTATAAAAGGAGATAATTATAATTGAAGATTTTTACAAGTAGCATTCTCTGTAGATTTATCTGCGTGAAATAAACATTTATATTTAAACAAAAAAATGTTCAAAAGTAAACACACGTTTCTAAAAAATCAACGACTTAACCTTGGCCAACAATTTTTTGTTAAAATCTGATCATATTATGTTTTTATTGCTCCACATATAGCGTCATTATCTTTTATGTCATATTATTTTACAACTAACGATAACGACATATATGGTTTTTTGTAGCATATTATGATAGTGAATGAATTTTAGTAGTAAAGTTGTTGTTTTTTTTTTATATGTTTTAACTTTATAAATCACAAAGTGATTTCAGATATACGGGAAAATTTTCATTTTTAAATGTAACTTGAATTTTTTTTATTTAACTTCATTACTGGGCAAAGGCTAGGCTATTAATTTAAAACTACTATAACTCAGGAAACTGTAAAATGTTTGACGAAATCAATGTGACAATGTAGTATAGTTACTGTCCAGTGAATTTTATGGGGGTAATTATTCAAAAATTTATTGAAAAATTAGAAATAATTAATAAATATTAAAAACGGAATAATCATTATTATATAGAATTATATAATTTTTGATTGGCTCAGTTAAATGTTTGTTTTAAACTGGTTTTAAAAGCGGTTTTTGGATATTTTAAAATAGGCTTTCTCTTACTAAGTTTAGACAACAGATAGTTGTAAATGTAAGAAAATGCATTTATAACTGGTGTACGTTTCAGTAACAACATTTTCTGTCCCCATTTCTCATGATGAATATAGATAACCATAACAATATTGACTGATGTCATTAGTAATCGATTGATTGTCAAATGTGCCAATGATCATAATTAGTTAAATTATTTATGTTTTAAAATGCAAGTAACCAATAATAATTGATAGTACATATGAAAATCGACACTGGGTACGTGATAATTCTTAACAATAAATAAACAATAAATCTGCAAATTAATCCGATTTCCTATTGGTGTTATGCAAATTTTCATTAGACTAAACAAATTAAAGATAAAGATTCCTTATATATTTTTGTTATTTTATATACGTAACATAAATATTGATATTTTTTTATATTTACAAAGAGGTATACAGATAATTCCATAAAAAATAAGAGATTGATTACAAAAACTCAAACACTTTTAATATTTTGATAAATAAACGGAACTCAATTCCTATTAGAACTCGACATTTACATTTTTTTTTCATTCTGATAACTTATTTTTTAAGAAAACCAATGGCTTTATGTGGTAAATTCAAAACTGCTGAAATTTACATTTTTTTAAAAAGTAAATTGTCGATAAGTTCAAAATTTCAGTTTTCAGCAAAAAACTTCTAAATGATATTTGTGGATTTTTTTGTTCAGATGGCTTCAGAAATTTCCTTTTGTCAAAATCTTACACGAAAGTGGTTGCAAGAAGTTTCTCTTATACCATCATATAATTTTTCAAAAATGGGACTTAATATCGTTTTTTGTTAGTTTAAACAAGTCTGACTTTTTTACAAGAGAACGTATAACAATATTATTATATACGAATAAACGGAATACATTCAATTTCTCTTTATATTTTAATTTCTTCAAGAGTTTTCTTGTTCAATTTTGGCGTGTGCTTTTATAAGAATATATTAAAAGAATTAAATTACATAAACATTATTTGAACACACTCTTAACTATAAGTGGAGTTCCCAATATTCAAACAGTAAGAGTTTTATTTGCCAATAAAAAAAATAATTGGAGGTTTTTAAAACTGGCAAGTGTTCCCCTAAACTTTATTTACAGCCTCTATCCTCTTTTTTCAAGTTTGAGATAAAATATAAAAAATAATATAACATATCTGAAAAAGATTGCTTTCTTAATATGTTCTACCCACTATTATAAATATGTAACTAATTTTAGAAATGCAGTAGAACTTAAATTATAAGGATCAAGGGACCAGACGTCATTCGGATAATCGAATATTCGGATAATTGGATAATTCACGAAAAAAAAAAATTCTTAGAAAAAAAACGAATTTTGCTTTGGTATGTATTGTAACTTGTTTTACCATTTTACCATTGTTAAGAAACTTATAAAATGTGGATTTTTTTTATTTATTTTCCCCAAAGCGATCCGGATAACTGGAATTCGAATAATTGAAGTTCTACATATTTAAGGCGATTTTTCAAACATCCAATTTAATTTTTAAATCTACAATGAGATTTCCTAAAAACATAACGTAATTTTACAAATATAAAAGCCTATTTCCCAATAGCTTATGCAAGGCACAAATACATCCAAAACATAACTCAAGTTGCAAACATGTAACACAATTTCGAAACTACATCCAATTTAATAAGAGAAAGTACTTATATAATTTCAAATACCAATGCTATCCTCGCTCCGGAGCGCTCCCATCCCAATCGCATCAGAAAGTGATAACGTGAGGATGCCCTTTGGAATGTTGCGTCATCTCCCTCTATAAGAACCCGTCACAAGACAAAGGGGAGCAGCGATCTAAAGAGGCTTGTTACCTTTTGTTGGTCTAAGAAAGGAGTGACCTGCTACAGGTCGGGATGGTAATCACCCAGTGAAAACATCATCGGGAAGCTCCTGGCAATCATTCGCTAAAAATAGCAATTGCATTGTTCCAACCTGTTTGATTTGCGTGAAGTTCAATTTATCTGTTGTCGCTCCTCTCTCTCGCCGCCTGCTGTAAGGAGGCGGGGGTTGCGTAATGGATCGGCTGGATGGAAATTGCTCTTTCAGTGGTTAAATTTGAAATTAATAAATTGAAATTGCGCAGTGTGGAAAAGTTGCCGCTCTCAGGGATTTGAATGAAATCGAGTTGGATGTGATTTTGTTTCGAATTTAAATATTTATTGTAGGGGGATTTGATTTTTGGGATTGTTTGGGTGGTTTTAAATCGTGCGGAATTTTTGTAAATGGGTGCTGTAATTTTGTTTATTCTCCTCGTGGTTGTTAAATAATATTGTAGTATGGCATGTCAATAAGTAGAGTTCGAATGATTGATTTGTTTGGATGTTGATTGATTTGTTGCATATGGAGTAAAAGTTAAGCATGACTCAAAGTTAAGTCATGCTTAACTTTTACTCCGTATGGCATGCACAATAGGGTATTTGAAGGCACATAATAATTTAATTCCGTTAATTTAATGTCTTTAAAAAAATTACTAAGGCTTTTAGAAATATAATAAATAAATTTCAAGTATTACACTGTTAAAAATAGGTACTCAAAATAAGTAAAATGTACTCATTTTTGAGTACATTTGTTGTTTATTATGTTATGTTGTTTATTAAACCACACTCCTCGTTTTTGAGAAAATATTTATTTAAATTTGAGTACGTCATCGCTTATTTACGATACAATTGTACTCAAAGAAAAACGAGTAGGTTCAGATACTCATTTTTAAGTACCTGTTTTTTTACAGTGTTATGTTTAAATGTTGTTATAGATTACATTAATATATTAATATTTAAAAATACGAATGTGTTTTATAATTTTTTTCCTTTATTAGTATTTACCTTTAGTATTTTTTATTTTGGCTTGAATACTTTTGTTAAGTTCGCAAAAAATTAGCAACTAGAAACGACGGTTACTATTTTACGATTTTGAAATTTACGTTGGCAGTGCTCTTTAGTAAGTGTTATAAAAGAAGTATTTTGTAAGTAAAAGAACTATTTTGATCATTCACTGTAAAAGAAAAAATACTTAAAAATGATTAACAGACCTACTCGTTTTTCTTTAAGTATAATTACATTCATAAATGAGCGATGACGTACTCAAATTTAAGTAACCGTTCGTTCTAAAAAATGACCAATGTTATGTAATATTTCTAATCTTAGCTTCTATTCAAGCTATCTTAACTCATTTTTGAGAACATTTCTTTTTCAAAATTGAAATTTATGTTTTCAGAGCCTTTATAAGTATCAAATGTACTCAAACATGAGTAAATTTAATTTTTTTACGAGTACCTATTTTTAACAGTGCTATTATATTTACTTACCAACTAAAAAAACCTAGCGATATGAAATCTTTAATTGATAATGATAGATCTAAAATCCTAGTTTTTACAAAAGGTTATTAAAAATATATCATTTCTATTACAAAAATAAGTAATAAAATAGGGTAAAATTAAAAGTTGAATTATTCGTAAAACAATGTCGTTATAATAGTCAATTATATACTTAAGATTCTGAAAGGGGTAATTTTTAATAAGTAATTTATGATAAGAAGATAGACAAGACGTTATTTTAAGGATGATAGTCGGTATATTAAATGTGTTACAAATACTTGGATTTTTCTTATTTTTATTTGTTTAGCCTTCAGGATAATTCATGTATACATGTCATTAAAAATCCTGAAGTGACAAAAACAATATGACAACATTACGTATACAATTTTATCGTTTACTTTTTATTCTATCATCTCTGGTTACTTCTTATTCTTTTGGAAAAATAAAAATTCAATTTTTAAATTTAAATATAATTTTTACGATATTTGTTAACTGATGTAATTTTTTTCTTTTTTTCAGTTTTTGGGGATTCGCGTTACAGTCAAGTTTGAAGATACAAATACTTGCGGTGCTACCCTTTATATCTCAAGAACATACATATGAGTATCAGTGGAGGAAGTAGGTATGTACATTTGTCGTACATGTTTATTCGATTCCAAATGTTCGAGGCAAGTGAAAACATTGATAATCTGAATTGAATAAACAAGTACAGCAACTGAACATACCCCTTTCATCCACTTACTTCTTCAATTGCAATATGAAACAATTTATGAGTGGAAGAAACAGTTAATTTGACGAATAAAGTAATGGAAGCAACAAATTGCATATTGTTTACTCTGCATTAAAAATTATTTTCTAATACTTATATTCAAAAACATTTGTTTTTTCATCATGTGTAAATTAAAAAAAATTTAACATGCAAAAACTGTTTTTCTTTTATAATAAAATTGTAGATTTTTAAAGTGTACAACTAAAATTTAATTTGAATATATAATTCAGAAATGAAAAAGTATCTTTAAAATTAATTGTTGTTGTTGTTTTTACCACATTTGCCAGAAAAACGTAATTTTTAATCAGAGAAAATTGTTAAATTATATATGATAAACCATTATTTTTCTATACTTTAACATCTATGTTTCTAATACAGCTCATGCATATTTCTACACACGAAATTACAAAAAAAGTGTTTTTAGCTCGACTTTTAGTTAATACTCACACAATATTCACATTTAATTAAAGGTATATTTGATAAAAAAAACAATTACTCTTCTAACTTTGGGGTACATAAAAAATTATTTTCTATTATTTCTCAATCAGGTAAATGAAATGTATTCTTTTCAATTGTCAGAAAAAAGAACCATACTCTTAATATATATCAATTATTTTAATCCTTATTTTGTTTGAAGCATACAAGAATTAATTGATTGATATATCTTCGTTAAACTTGCTTCACCATATTAAAAGATAGAGAAAACAGAACGTAGGTGATAAATTTTTTATACTGTTTCTATTTATCGTACGATAGTGTTACAAGAAAAAAAAGTATGAATCATTATATGAATTGGAATCGGAGCAATATATAAGTTTTATGTGTTGAACGATGTCGTAGACAGTCATTAGCAAAAAAGACATCTTATACCATTTCCCTTATTCTGCAATCTTATCAAATCCCGATAATCTTTTACCATTAAAAGTGGGCTTTTAATAATGGCTTCGCCTGCTTGCATATAAATGCAATTCAAGCTTTGGGAAAAGTATGTGGGATGCATGTATTTGAACACAACTAATTCCCACGTAGTATTATTTTATCCTAAAATTTATTGACGACTGCATTTTCTTTTTAGGCAATGGCAGATCTGGGCTAAAATTAATTACTTAGATCCTGCTTTTATCTTGCATTCGATTTAGTCACTTCAAAAAAGAAATTTTACGATCTGTAATTCAGTCTCTGTTGAGATATGTCTAAATAGTTTATAAATGAGGATTTTTTAGTTGTTAACATACAGATAATAGAGAGTATTCAGTAAAGTGTCTAACTGTTTAATAAAAGAAATATACAGGGTGGTTGAAAATTAGGTGGCGATGGACGTTTCTTGGCTGTATCACATTTAACTGTATTGGCATAATAAAACATTATTTTTGCCCAACTACATCGCTTATATTTCAAACAAGTCGTTAAGCTTTAGTTGCAATAAAGTATTTAAAGTGAAGCAAAAAGAATGGTTTATTATGTGTAATTAAACAGCTTAACAGTGATTATCACCCAATAATTTGTGAACACCTTTTATTGGTGATTTTAAGAAGAAATAGTTATTTTTTTTGGTGTACTTTTGTTCTGTGATTTATAAAAAAATAAATAAAAAATATATTAAATATATAAAAAGCATTGATAAATATTTTTTTTTATCCCAATCTAGGTTATTTATTTTCAACATAAGCACCCTATGTGTAACTACATGAATTCCAAAGTAAAAATAACCCAATTTCTAATAATGAAAAAAAAAATTAAAATTATCGGAACATTTTGAAGAGTGTAATAAACATTCATGGTTTAAACATGTAATATTTATTGCACTGTAAACAGTTTTGTTGTTAATGTGGGTTGAATTTAGGTTATAAATAGATATATAACATTTAAGAGGACTGACTGCCATGTGGTCTAAATCACAACAATCCGAAAGTGAACTAACATTATTTTATATTACTAGGTATCTAGATATATAATTGGCTAATAATCGATTAATAATGATTTAAATGTCATTCCACTTAACATTATATCCAAGTTGAGTTGCAAGTTGAGTTTGCAGAGTCTTTGAAACTTATCTTGGAACTGTGGTTTTGGACTTATACTACTTTGCAAACAACCCGTCCATATGTAAGAAACTTTATACATTAAAAATACTTTCAAATTATTTTAAGATATGTCAAAAAGAAGAAGAAGAAAGTAGTAATTAAGTACCACGAGTTATAATAAGAAATATAAACGTTTAAATAATGTACTTTTATTTTGTATTATAAGCAAACAATATGTATGGTATTCATTTCAAGTAAAGTTTTAATATTAATTCTAATAGATATTGCACATATAATTGTTTTCAAGTAGTACAGACAAAACTAAATAAAATGGCAATTTTGAATTTTCTGAAAAATATTTATAAGTAGCATGAGGAAATAAAGTTTTATGTATTTATATCTCTAACCATATTTGAGATATATGGCAATTTGCACTGAAAAATTTTTACTGGTCGAGTTTGGTACTATGCCGGTTGTAAAATCGGGCTACGGATATCTCTGAAGACTGACAGTTTAATTAGAAACACCCTGTACTACCATAAACTTATATATGTTTTTGACCTTTGCTCTACCTAAATTTTATTCTCGTAACACAATTAGATTTTTGCATGTAAGAGTCAGATACAATTTTTATCAATAAATAAGAAGCCAAGTTTGATTCGTATTGTTATTTAATCAATAAACATATAAAAAAATGAAAAATACGAACTTCGACTTTTTTTCAAAAATTAAGTTTATTCAAAAGGCAGAAATATGATCTTATCATTAAAGTTTTTTGTTTGTCATAAGCATTGTTATTCTTACAAAAAAAATTCGATACACTGATACAGCAACTTCGAAATTAATAATGAGACTTCTGCATTGGTATACATTCGAGCTCCTTCACTGAGACAAAAACGCTTTCTTTATACTTTGATTAATTTTCGATTCATTAATTAATACCGGGATTTTTACTCCTTGTGGAACGGATACCTTGAATTTGCTTCCCTTGGAGAAAATGTTTGCCATTTTTGAAATATCTCTGATGGAGGAGATGTTAGGATTTTAAGAACAAGGACTGTTTATTTCTGGTTTTCTTTAATTCATTAATTATTTTTAAAATAATCTAATTTGTTATTGCAATCGGATTTTTAAACAGCATGTGATTTCTCAAAATATTATATTAACTTCTATAAGTGAAATTAATTTTTGATGAATTCGGTTGGAATGAGTTTATTTTTATTTCATTATAAAAATATGCGATAAATTTTTTTATAAGTTTTATCAAATCTATTACATAGGGTGGTCACATACACTGTACCTCAGGCCAGACGAGCCAAAGTCCAAATTTGGCGATTTTTGTTTTATCGCAGATTAAGTTTTAAAAGTTCGTTTCCTATCAAACTATACCATCAACATTTACTTAATTTTTTTTCAGCATTTAGCAAGAGCTATAAAACCCCAAGTCCAAAGCTTTAGTTCATAGTAGGATTCAGTTTTTTCCCTCTCATGTAAAGTTGTCCAAATTTGACTTAAGCTTGTATCTGTATCACATTTATCTGTATTGACATAAAGAAACATTATTTTTGCTGGTTTATATTTTTCCTCTTATATTCTAAACACGTTGTTTGTTTAATATAAATTAAGTAGGTGAAACAAATAATGATTTTTATTATGCCAATATAACAGCCAAACAATGACAACTCGTCAGCAATTTGTGACCACCCTGCATTTTATAAGATATTTCGAAAAATATTTTTATGTATACACTTCTTAAAAAACAATGGTTGAAATCGTTATAATACAGTAATTATAATCAAAATGTAAATATATTACACTTGGCTCGCAGTTGATACATATAGTTACTGCATTGATTTCCTGTTGAAAAAGCAAGGTTTATATTCCAGAAGGTGTTTTTTTCTTCATCTGAAGCGCGCATAGCTTTCTACATTGATAAATACACGATTTTCAAATAGAGAAGGTTCAAAAATCAATTTTGAAATTTGCCGTGATATTCGTTTTTGACATTGGATTGATTTAAAATAGCTTTGTGAATTGGCATGCTCAATCTGAAACTTATTATGCATAAAATAGAAATATTCCAAAATATTGCATTTCTGCTTTTATACAGTAATATTTATAAATATTTTACTTAATTAGTGAAAAAAAATTTCACTACGAATATAATTAAGATGTTTCAATAATTGTGCTGCTTATATAGTCTATATTTAATAAAACATTTGACATTCCTATTATTTTTGTTTATATTTTGCGTAATTTTAAAGTTTAATACTTAGGATTTTCTCTATTGAACAAGTTTTTAATTAAATTAAACAACTTCTATATCTCATCTTATTCCTATTTTATTTCATTGCTTATGCGAGAATATTTTTTTGTCATTTACTTTTTGTCTAGACTGAACAAATTTTGATTATCAATATTAAAGTTTTGCATATATTTCTCATTTTTCTGTTTGATTTTTGTTCGTAATTCATATTCATCAACTCCCCTTTCAAACAAGTTTTCGGATTCCAGTATCAATTTCTTCTTTTAAATACGAATGATCCAATTTTTAGTTTTCCCTTTTGATTTTCAGTAGCCGACAGGTGAAAATGTTAAATTTGTTTTCTATCCGTCTGGTACTATAAACAGGTCATTCACAGTCTAGAATTGTAACATTTATCCTCCAACAGTGTCGGGATTTGTATTGCGATAGAAATAAAATAAAGAAATAAATTTCGGTTTTTGGCGGAATTTTTTCAATTTTGATCACGAATGGAATACTGGGAAAAACATGGTGCAATAAAACTGTCTGTTTAGAATGCAAAAGTGTTGCCATTTGGTATACAAATTAAAAGAAAAACTGGTTAAAAGCCCTCGTTATTGCAGCAGTAGGAGTTCATTTGATGAATAGTGCAAAATACGTGTTTAAGTATGTGTATTTGTATTTTTTTTGAAAATATCAACAATATAAAAATGGGATCATCGAACTAAATACATACACTAAAAGATAACATGATAAGTTTATTCAAAAAGTCGACTAGAAGTTAAAAAACCTTAGTGAAGATTTATGGGTGCTTCTAAAAGTTTAATTTTTTTTCGAAAGTTTAAATAAAAGTTATTACAAGTCCAGTTCTGTTCTTTGTCAGATAAAAGAAAAATATCTTTTAATGAATAGAACTGTTTTCAATGGCTTAGATTCGGTTAATTTTTGTTCTAAGAAATGGACATAACTTTAACAAAATGTTTGTACTTGAGGAAAATAAAATAAGTTTAAATTTCACCGTAAGTCATACAAAATAAAAAGTATTAGTAGTGGAGCCCAACTTTATAATTGTATTTGTGAAATAATTTTTTAGAGTTTTTATAAATATCAGACAGACTGTTTTGTTTTCTGAGTGTGGATTTAAACTAATTTTATAAAATCTACATTTTTATAGGTACATAAATTGTTGTTCCAGGATTTATTTCAGGTGGTCTACAAAATTAATTTGAAATTTTAACGTTATAATTTACACAAGAAGTCAAATTGAAATTACATATATTTTAATTTTTCTTCTTGTACTTTACTGGAAAGTTAATAATTACTTTACAATAAACGTTATGAAAAATAAATATATAAAAAGCGAATTGATACCCTCCAATGACATCAAGATAATTTGGATATACATAAAAAATTTACATTTAAAGTTTATCAAAACAAAATAGATAAATACAGTTTTAAATTTCTTTTAAAAACTAAAGTAGAAATTATAGAATTCTATACAACATGTTTTAATTCACTTGATTATTTTCCCAAAAGTATATTTGGATACAATATATAGGCACTTTCCGCTCTAATTTAATTTTAATATTCAATATAAAAAACAAAAAAGCTTCTTTAATATCCCAAAAAGACATAAATGAAGAATCAAATGTATACCTTTAACAAATTACGATTATTAACATGACAAGTACACCGCATAATTTATTCTACACATCGTCGATGTAATTATATTCCAAGATCCTGATTCGATCATTTAAAAAGGCATTGGATACTAACCATAACGAGGCTCGTTTTAAAAGGCGACATTTTAAACGTAATTTATTGAGTACAGCTGCTGCTCTGACTAATGGTGAGAGGTATATTAATGGGCCAAAGTGAAATGCGGCTGGGATGAGCGACAAGCTCTGCTGAAAGCCCTGCTAAAAAACAAGAGAATGCAATGTCATTTTATGCTTCTCCATAAGCACAATGTATCTCTCTTTTAGCTACATTAATTGCAAAATTAATTTAGGATTTAGCGAGAGGAACGGGCAATTTTATTATGGGATATTATATACGTGCATATACAAGATGAGAAATTGAATTAGTATATTTTCTTCTCTTTGTATATATATAATATAAATTGAATAAGATTGTGTAGGATTTATTTCAGATTTTCCTAAAAAGATTTTTGTTATAACTGAGAGATAAACGGTAGCTATGTAAAAATAGCGTGGTGGTTGGTTGAAGATAACGTTGTACAAGAGCAGCACAATTGGCGCGGGGTTGGGATTAATCCAGAAGGAAAGACCCGGGAACCGAGCCTCATTTTTTAATGCCTCGGTCATATGAAGAGGACAAGACGAGCTGATAACCCATTTCCCTAATTTTTACACCACGAGCAGCGTGAGAACATTTGAATCATGAAAAATTTAATGTACACCAGCCCCTTCTACTCGGCGTCTTTTATCACGAGAATCGAACTCGCCTTCCCCCGATTACAAGGTCATCTCTCTGTCAACTAGGCCATCTTGGGTCGGATCCGTCGAGAAAGAAAGACTCTCGTGTAGTACATTGTAATTACACGGTCAAAGGATGTGTACAACACCTGAGCTGACTTCTCTCTCTCCGAACTTCCACAATTCTATATACAATCGATCAACATGAGGACATTTGAGCCGAGACAGATATAACATGTACTAGCTCCCCCTACACGGAAAGTCTTCAGTTGGCTGTACCAGTAATCAAGTACTTTAAAAGCATCAAATATATTTTGTACGCCATTACTTAACAATATAACAATTAAAACAATATAAAATATGAAAAAAAAAGCGGAGCAACATTCAATTGGCCTTTTTGGAGATCGGCCTCTTTCCTCAAAATGGCTAACTTAAAATAATAAAAAGTCATTTTTTATGACTATTTTAATACAATATAAGATAAATATAATATGGACATGCGGAGTGAGATAATATACAATTGAAGGGTGGGTGGAAGAACCAGACTTTTCAAAATTGTTCAGGAAAAACGAAAAACACTTTAAAAATAAAAAAAAGTTTTTAAAAACTTATCAAATTTGGGTAAAACATTAAAAATACCTTCCTCTATCACGGACCGGTTTTACTTTTTGAACTTTTTGCCTGATTTTTTTATTGACAAAAATATGGAGCTGTCTGTTTTTTTTTACACCTAACACTGTAATTCTGTGACCAGGCGTACCAATAAAGTACTTGCAGATATTTCTCCAAAATCATCAATGCGACTGCGAATTTCAAACAGTGAAAGAATATTCTTATCGATTAAGTATTGAATAATAAACTACATATAAATATAGTCTAGCTCAGAATCACACCTCTTTAATAGAATTTCGAATGTGTAACACATCTTTTAGCTGATTCAACAAACAACACATATTCAAAGGACGACTGGCTGATGCAACACGGAAAGCGATCCAACCAAGCGACCAAACGTTGAACTAATTCAGTGCAAAAACAAGACAGCTACTGGAGCTGTACGTTTCTTACATAGTAAGAAACAACAGTACGGCTCCTTTTCGTTTATATATCTATAGTCATTGCTTACAGATGTGTGGTTCGTGCACTAATCGAAATATATATTTTTTTCGTTATAGGAATAAAAAAAAGTGTAAATCTGGAGCTGTCTGGATCTTCCACCCACATCTTCAATTGGTCTTTTTAGAGAATAGCCCCTTTCCTCAAAATAGGCGAAATACCTTAAAACGACTAACTTATGCTTCATTCGCCACTACTTTAAAATAATAAAATACTTTTTAGGACTATTTTAATACAACATAAGATATATAATATGAAAACACGACGTGAGCAATAACACAATTGGCCTTTTTCTGAAATTGGCCCCTTTTTGTACAAACCACACGTTTTTAATAAAAAAAACATTTTTAAATTGCTAAAAAGTCCTATACGAACCCATTAAATTACTGTAACACTTAAAAAAAAGTAGAGGATACGCACAGTATTTTAGGGCACCAACGAAGCTAACTAAACTACCATAAAAAAAATCAATGATTGATACTAGTCGTGATTCAACGTGATGTTCGCGTCCAATAATTGAGCAATTGAGGGGAATTGAAAGACTCTTGAACAACTCATCCATTGCACTAATCTCTTCCGGTGATGTTTTAAATTGACCCAAGTTGTGATCTTGAGGGGGGGTTAATACCGTCTTACACCCATAGGTCACTGCGCCTTTGTTTTTTAGTGGCGCAGCTGTGAAATCGGTTTTGCCTGAGGTAAATCACGAATT
The DNA here is from genome assembly GCA_963932185.1 of Troglohyphantes excavatus. Taxonomy (NCBI): domain Eukaryota; kingdom Metazoa; phylum Arthropoda; class Arachnida; order Araneae; family Linyphiidae; genus Troglohyphantes; species Troglohyphantes excavatus. Next base: position 40,512,162 of record OZ010676.1, read on the forward strand.
ATGGTTCGTGACATATTGCGGAGTTCCATTGAACTAGCAACCAGGTGGTACTGGAATCAAAGCAGTGCTGAGTGAGTTATTTGTGTTTCTTGTGTTATTCCTTAACCTTTTTTTTTGTTCAAGTGAGTCATAATAAACGGTTAAAGAAAAAGTTAAGCAACATATCACATTGGAATTTTTTTTTTATTTTGAAATAGACTAGAAATCAAAATCTTAATTTTTTTTAATTGCAATAAGTTTCTGCGTATAATCCTAAATAAAGTATCTCAAAGAATCTTTTGCCTTTAAATAAGCCATTTATAGTCATTTCTACCCTCTGAATATCTATAACTTTTATATCTGTTTATTTAAACAATAAAAGGATTTTATTATTTTTTTTCTTTATTATTTTTTTTCGTTAAACATTACTTTTTTTTTGTCTAATACTAAAAGTGAACGTTTAGGAAGGAAATATAAAATTTAGATATTTGAGAGTTATGTAATGTATATACTTAAAAAAAATATAATGAAAATCTAAAAAGAAAAATTATGTCAATATTTATCTGACTACATATGACTTTCACACTGTTTTTGTTAATATAAAACAATTTGTTAACATAACTTAGTTTATTCGACTAATGATTGGAACTAACGAATAAAAATTGAGTCATGACTAATCAATAAGAATTGATTAGTTTTTGTTAGCTTACGTTGATTAGTGAATAAATTAGCTTTCATTTGTAGAATTAAATATACATGATTAGTAATTACTATTGACAATTTCTACTACATTTCTTTAACCTATACAAAAAGAAAATACATGAATGATTTTAATAGGAACCGATAGTTTTGATTCTGAGGGATGATTGAAAGAGCACACAAATAGAATGATAATGTTTAAAATTAAAAAAATAAATTAATAACGATGTTTTTGATACTTCTACATATATTGGACATGAGTCGCTCAATTTCAAAACGTCTCTTTTCCACTTTGATGAGCAAGCCCATCACAAATTAAAATGGTGTAAAAAGGTGTAAAAATAAAATGGAATACGAAAAAAAATGTGATTTAAAAATGTGAAGGGTTTGTTCTCCAAAGTGGACAAGAGACGTTTTGGAATTGGGCGACTAAGAAAAGAAAAGTTGTTATTGCAATCAAACACTATTTTAATTATCCTTTAATTATTTAACTTTTTTGAAGTTATTACAAAAATATGAACTATTATTAAAACAACAGATTTTTACTTTTTAAGTACACTCAAACTTGTTTTTGTGCGGTGGATAGGGACCGCATAAAAAAAAACGCATAAAAAAATTCGCACAAAACTTCACGAGTAGCTATAAAAAATAGTTTTCGCAACACAATTAAAAAATATTTTGTTATGCGGTGGATAGGGACCGCATAAAAAATGTCTCACATAGAAAAAAAAGTCTCACATAAAAAATAACTCAAAACCTTACGAAATAACTAGGAATTGCTTTTTTACACGAAATCAAGACACGAGGCTTGACAGCTACTTGGAATCTCGCTAAACCTTTTGAAATCTGATTTAGAAAATACACATGCGAACATTTTTAAATATTTTATTTACATATGTACTTATTTTACACATACAAAACTTTTAAAAACATATAACCATTATCCTTCGTAGTCTGGCAATACGCGAACTTGGTTCAAAATCGCTTTCGTCACTTGAAAATACTACCTCGCACTTGTTTAGAGTTGACTTTTTTTAAGTTACCATGTAGTCAGTGATCAGTTTTTGCGACGACTGTTGTTTCACTAGACGCTTGTATATGTCTCGGTATCCAGATAATCAATTATGTTTCAATTTGATTGAAATTTTCATATACCGCACAAAAAAAATCGCACAAAAAAAAACGCACTAAAAACGCACAAAAAAAGACCCCACAAAAACAGGTTTGAGTGTATATATAATTTTAACACGTCGTCGTGAGCACAGTAGGATCATGTAACAAAGTCAAGTGCGTGCTTATGGTAATGGATATTTGATGACTGAGACTGACCTGGAATCTGTGATGATTGATTGATAGTTGTTTATTGTATGAGTTAATTGTTTATTGATTGTTTTCTGTTTGGTCTATGACTGACTACTGAATGATGATTGATTATTGGCTGATTGTAAGAATAAAATAAAATTGAGGTAATTAAAATTTAATTCTGAAAAAATTAATAAATTTAAATGAGCTCTCGGAAATTTTATTAAGTAATTAATTAATAAATGTAAGTTTATTAGCATATTGAAGATAAATTTATTAACATCACCACTTAATTAGCGTTTGGAGATGGCTTTTAATGGAACTTTGAGGTATTTTTGTTTGTTTTGCTTAAAATTAAGTAGTTAATTTTGCAACAGTAACAAAGCTTCTAGCTACCAAATGGTAGTTTAAATAAGCTGTTAAGCAAATTTTAGAATAAGAAAATTTCCAGTAAAATTAAAATTTTCTAATCTACCCGAATTTTTTTCATTTAATATTGTTTCATAATATTGTCAAAAGAGCTAAATTCACCTTTCTAAAAGATGCCAGTTACATAAACACTAAATAAACCAAATTGGAAAAACGTACTGTGTATAAATATTGCTATCGCCCAAGTATAAAGAAAGTTATTTTTAAATGGAAATTATAAATTTTATTTGTCATTTATCATAGATATTTCTATTTTATAAGTAACCATAAAAGTAATTGTTTGAATGGGACCTTCAAAAGTGGCATTTTAAGTAACAATGAATGTGGGTATTTTAGGGGCTATCAATAATGTCCATTTTTTTAAATTCATACTTCAAGAGTATATAATAATTTTACAATTTATCGATTACTTAGTGTACAGATGTGTAAAAAGTACGTGTTACTTAACACATCATTGTTTCAAGGCATCGGCATATAAATGAATAAATATATTAATGAAATCCACATTATAAAATAGTCTCTAACTATACTAGAATTCTTTATTAAAGAAATTTATATAAACTCTTTTACATGATCACGAAAAGTTTTCATTCCAGAATAATTTAACGTGTAAGTCACTGTATTGATTAGTACGTAAATTTAATTTCAATAAATAAATAACAATTAATTCAGTTTGTTATTCCCACTACTGTTTTTTACGTCTGTTAAGTTGAATGAAGTTACATGTGATAAGATTTGGTGGGGTAAGTGGAAAGGATGTAAGTAATATTTAAAAAGAAATTGTGTTATTATCATGGATGGAGAAAGTATGTGTTGGCCTTTTTTTACGCTGATATCAGCGCTATAGAAGCCTTTTTTAATAGAGACGCTAATGTCATGAAGAAGGTATGTGATCAACCAACTGAAATGAAAACTTTAACCTTAAAACATACAACGTCCTTCCAGAAGGACGTATTGTACTGCCGGTAGGAATCACCTTTACGATCGCATTTAGGTTTTTCCTTCCTTCTGAAAAAGAAAGCTCAGAAAAATCTAATGGAAAAAAAATGCGCAAAAAAAGTTTACAAATTCTAATTGTAATTTTTTTTATTTACAAACATACTTTCGTTCCTCCATATATACAGGCGGAAGAACATACAGGCGAAAGTCCTCCTTGCATGACTTCCGCCTGTATGTTCTGAGGTCAAGGTGAAATATCCCAAAACTAACTTTTTTTACATACCTCTTCCATCCACTTATCCCTTCATTTATTGATATTGGTGTGCCTTGTTAATTAATCAAATAGAAATTCCTTCATTTCTATAAGCGATTCCTTAACTATCTATACACTGTTTTTATCAACATTCCAGGAAAAAAGACCCCCAAGGTTTTAAAAGACTAAAAGATATGATGAAACCTAATTTTCAAATATAACGGCTTTTCAACAAGCGCCTTGAGTTTACCATCGAAGTCCAACCAAAAGAACTAATATAAGAAGGGTTTAATTAGCTATTAAGACAGACTAATTTGCAAAATACATTTACGTGAATAGAAAATGATTATTTTGGACTTTTTTATTTTGTTTTACACTCTCTTAAAGAACGATTCCATATCGATTCAATTAATAATTCAAATTCCGCTGATTAAAAATGCATTGGTGTAGAAGCATTCCTCGTCGAGGACTTTCTTAAGTTAAAAGAAATTTGCTTGAAAAATTGGGCAAGAAATGTAACTTAGATGCAACATCTTTAGATTTAATTAACGCATGCCATTAATTTTTAATAGTATTTAAAGATCATCTGATAAAATATACACACTTTTATTATAATTGAAGTTAATATTTTGAAATGTCTTAGAAAAGAAACCACTGCACGTAGAGTTTTCCCATTTGGTAATATAATAAAGGAAAAAAGTCTGGGCATTTAAATTTTTGTTATAAATTTGCATAAATTTGTTAAATTCCATCAAGGGGTAATATTGTGACTATAATCTATTATCATTATGTAACATTGTGGAGTATTTATTTGAATGTTGTAAATGATAGTTTATCTTGTCTAAGGTAGATAATATTTTAGAGGAAATCTTATTTACATTTTTTTTGTTAAACAACTTTGAAAAAGTTACTAGATATTAATTAAAGCGGCAAAAAAATTAACCGGCTTAGGTTTTGTTGTCATTTGCTTTATCTAATAACAAACAAAATAATGTTGAATGTATTAGAAATTTAAAGGGTGCAAGTAAAGATAAAAATTAAATTCTTTATTATAATCATAAAATTTTAATTTTAAGACTTGTATGAAAAACAAATGAATTGATCATTTACTATGATAATCAGCATAAAAAAAATCTTAAACTTTAATTTATAATTATAACAATTGAAATTGTTCAAATGTGAATCTCTATCCTTAATTTCTTTGAAAAATAAATACTTTTTTAAAACGTAACGGTATTTCATATTAGAAGTATTGTTCTCATACTCTCATTTTTGAGAATACTACGATCGTCAAGGCTAGTTTCGTTATATTTGACAATCGTTTCGTCATTGAATCACTTGGCTTTTGACGAAACAAAAATATTCTAATTTTTAAAGAAACTAATTTACTCAGATTCCTTTTCGGAGTTTTTAGTTCTTATACGTATACTTCCGCGATTCAAAATGGCCGTTCTGTAATGGTCGATAGAGCGTTGGACTTCGGACCGGGAGATTCGCTGATCGAGTCAGCTCGTTGTTATTTATCTGAAATCTTCGCTAATAATTTTTGATGAAAAATTTAATCGGAGCATATAGCGGGCGTCTGTTTCGTCAAAAATTATAAAAGTTTCTTCATACATTAGCATGCATTTTAAACACGTTCACTGCCGATGCCTATAAGGGTGTAAGTCGACCATTGCGTTTTACTTGTTACTTGGAAGAAATGATCATGCGCCTGCAAACGTGTTAAAAATAGGAAAATATATAAAAAAATAATAAAAAGTAATATACTGTTTTCTTTAATGTTTTCGAAAGGTCACCTCGTCATAAAAACTTAATCATTATTTTTTTTTACAAGAGATATAAACGCGTTTTCTCGCTGCAAAAACACTAAAAAGTCTGATGGACTATGATTTTTTTTATTTTGAACTTTAAATGAAATGAATGGCTTTTATGTCTTTGTTCAATGTGACTATAAAAATAATACCGATATCTATCAGCAATATAGGTAAGTATAGTAATGAATAAGAACTTGATCGAAAATTCCTGTAGGTGTATATAAGAAGCAAAATGTTTTACTTAAACATTAAACGTAGTATGTCTGTTATTAACAGTACACAGCCAACACATTTGTTGTTAGGGAACTAAACTATAATTATAAATAAACAAATATAGTTAGAACACTGAATAGAGTTAAAATAGAGTTAAAACACTGAACTATTATCGTTTGAGCATATTTGTTTAACATCTATTCTACTCAGGCTACTATGAGTCAAACGAGAATATATATTATTTTTCATAACTAGAACCTATAGTGGTAAGTCACATAGATGTTACATTATGATCTATATTTGTGATCTTATACTTCATAAAAATCCTATTGATATTTTACAAGGATTTCCAATTATTACAACATTAAGTCACTATAACACAACATCGCCATGTTGTTACAATGTCACACAGAACCACAGTGAGTCATTCCAGAACATTTATGACTTAGTGCACTGTTAAAAGGCCTTCCCATATTGGATGAACATTTTGTAATTTTTGACTAAACAGACGCCTACTCTATGTGTTCTGCTTAAATATTTCTTCAAACTGTGGAAAATCCTTTTGTCGTTTTTTAACCAAATTTATTTCGCCAAAAATGAGGAGGCTTTTAAATAATAATAATATTTCTACATCGACTAGCTGACTCGAAACGGGGACCTCTCGTTCCAGAGTCTAATGCTCTATCCACTCAGCAAAGAAGGATCGTTTGAATTCTAACACCATAAGTATAAGAACCAAACATGAGCTGTTAACTCAGAAAAGGATCGAAAAGGAATCTGAGTAATTGACTTTCGTTCAGAATTTAAGGATTCTTGTTTAATCAAAAGTCAAGTGATTCAATGACGGAACGGTTGTCAAATATAACGAAAGTAGCCTTGGCGATCGCAGAATTCTCAAAAATGAGAGTGTTATTTCTGAGAGTGTGGCAATAGCATATACAAATTACAGTAGGAATTCATTTTTTCAAATAAATCATGCTGTGTGTAGACTTGAATATGCTTAAAATTGAGAATCTGAACTTTCCAGTTAACCTTTTAGTGCAATTACATTGTACACGTGGCATATTCATAGCTCTAAGCTACTAAAACGAATAGTTCAAGATCAGTTTGTAAAATTTGAAATTGGATAAAAACAGGTAAGCTCAGTGTTCACAGTATTTCTTGGAAACAGTTTTGGTCTATTCTTGAGGTGAAATTAGAGCAGCTGGGAAACCACAGTCTCAAGTCATTGAGTACGCTGAGAAGAATTATTACAAACAAAAGTGGCTCATGTTCGCGACTGTACATACTGCAGTACACTCCTGTCCTTTACTGGACTGTTTTGAAACTGTTTTGTTTAAAACTGAATAGACTCAAAATGGATTCCCGCTATATACTAAATATGAGTACAGTCTCCAAAATAAAAATTGAAAGAGATTGAGAATCTGAACTTTCAACTTACTCTTGTAGTACAATTACATTGTACATGTGGCATAATCATAGCTCTAACGAATAGTTCAAGACCAGTTTGCAAAATTTAAAATTGGATAAAAATAGGTAAGCTCAGTGTTACAGTATTTCTTGGAAACAGTTTTGGCTCTATTCTTGAGGTGACATTAGGACATCTGGGACACCACTCTCTCTTGTCATTGAGTACGCTGAGAAGAATTCTTACAAATAAAAGTGGCTCATGTTCGCGACTGAACATACTGCAGTATACTCTTGTTCTTTACTGAACAGTTCTGGAACTGTTTTGCTTGAAACTGAATAGACTCAAAATCGATCCCCGCTATATACTAAATATGAGTACATTCTCCAAAATAAAAATGGAAAGAGATTTATGCAAATCTATTTATTGATTGAAAAAAGTGTGACAAAATACTATTAATCTTTCTGAAAAACTAAGAAATTAATAGCCAGAGTGGAACGAAACATGCTCGCACTTTCACTCTTCAAAAAGAAAAATTCGAATTGCCGTAGCAATTTAAAAAGTTTGATAAATTAACCTCCCCACAAAAACTAAGACAGCGCTAGAAAAATGCGTCCACTTACACCCTCTCGAAAGAACAAAACCGAAACAGCCTCCGCCAATCGATATAAAGATTGAAAAAGTGTGATAAATCGCAATTACCTTCCCCCAGAAAAACGAAGAAATAAATAACTGGCATCGCGATAAAAATGCGCACTCACACCCTCTCAAGCGAGCAAAACCAAAACGCGATCCCCCGAAAATCGATACAGCGATTGAAAAAGTTTGATAAATTGCGATTCTCACTCCCCAAGAAAAATGTGCGCACTTACCCCTTCTCAAAAAAGCGCACCGATCTCCCCGGATTTAGCGAAATGAGCGTTGTAAACGAGTCCTGTCAAAAAGCAAAAGCCTATCGCCCCATCTGCAAGAGGAGCGGGTGTAATAAGAGACTGGCCATAGTCGCTGCGGATAGTTAAAGCGATTTATGGCGATACTTAACTTTCATTTAAGATGCATTTCCGAATACCTTTGGAAAGATGAGAAGAAATTGTGGGTGCCTCTGGGAAAAGGAAGCTACAAACGGAGTACCTGAACTTTAGAAAGTAGAAAATGAAAAGGATCTGTTTGCTGGGGGCGTTCAGTAAAAAAAGAGACCAAAGCCAGAAATAAATGGAAATTATCTTCGAAATAAAGGTTACATAGAAAGACGCATTAAACTGTTTGGTTGATGCGCAATGCCAGCTACTATAGGGAATAAGTATGTTTAGTTATCAATTACTTTGCTAAATGGTAAATCAGTCATAAATTTGCGGAGTAAATACAATGAACTACAACTGGATAGTATGAATTTGTTTTATTTTGTTATAATAAAAATTATTTGGTATAAACATATTTACATAGACAATTATCTGAGTTTTCTTAAGATATTGAGATATTATAGAGATGTCGAGTAGTTGATTTTTCCACACAGTTTCTGTGCCAATTAATTAAGATGAATATCCTAAAAGTGTTGATAATGTGATATTTCATTGGGCATATAAGTTTGTTTATGTGTAATGAAGTTAAAATATTTGGTTAAACAATATATTTGGTAAAATATTTTAATGGTGAGGAGTTTTTATGAAAGCATTAAAAATTATAACAAGTGTCTTAGTGGAAAATTTTAATTGATATTTTGTTCATAAATATTTTTTTAATAAGGATTTTATGAGATTATTAAAAAAAATTATAAAAAAATATTTTATTTCTAAAATAACACTTTATATAATTTGATTTATCTTACTTTTTCTTACATTTTTTTCATTGATGTTAAGACAATAAGGGGTTCTTATTCCAGAAAACTTGTAGAAAGTCTTACCTAAAAGAAAAATGAAATATATAAATTTAACAAATAAGAAATTTTATGAAAACATAAAATTATTTATTAATATGCGTTTTCATATGGTATAAAAATTTATATACAAAAACAATTATAGTTTTTTATTTCATAAACACATTTAAAGTCAATGATATTTTAAGAGCTATAATTTATAAGTTATATTTTACCTTTTCATATATATAACTTATCATCCCAAAATTATTATTTTAGCTACAACTTTTGAATTAAGTATATATTTTATAGATTATCTAAAATTTTGCTTCAGTTACTAAATATAATTAAATTAATAAAATAATTTTTAAGTCCAATTTTATTGGAATATATTGCTCATCTTTATAAATAAAATCATTATTATTAGAGAAAAAAGTAATATTATGGCTTGTTCTATCAAAATATTCAAAATTAGAACATCTTTTAATCAACATGTTATATAACTTTATATATAAAGGAGGTATATAAAACTAAAACAAAAACTACTTTTATTAAGTAATTGAAATTTCACCGCTTAATTAGCTACAAATAATAACGCAGCAGCTTGCGGCGATAAATAAGTAGTTTTTAAACTTTAAACTAAAAAATCCCCCTACTCTATTTTATTACTTTCCAGCAACCTTTAAAACACCTCTTAAAGCAGTGTGAATAACCGATGAGCATGATTTACAGCCACAATCCTTCTCAGACCCCGACTTTGCAAAATTCTAAAACATGTCAACCTCCGTTATAAATAACACCTGCTTATTAAGGGGCTTTTTTATTGATCGCCATTTACTTACGAGCAAGGTGCGCGCCAACCAACAAGGCGAGTCTCCTCGATTACAGCAGCAAGAAGACAAAAAACTTGTCAAACTGTCCCTCTCCAAGCCATGAAGACTTTTGCAAGAGCCAAACTCTCAACCCCCCCGAAGACAGAGTAGGTTCTTTTCCAAGAGGAGGAACTCGGTTCAATTAGCAGGTAATAAAATAGTTTTAAGAGGTAAAAATTGGAGAAGGCATATATTTTATAGCGCTAGGGCGTAACAGGAGATTCTTTTATTGTTTTCATAAACAAGATGGCTTGCAGTTTGGAATGATAGTCTCCGGCGTGGTCATCGGTTTTATCTTCCGATACATCGCTTGACTTCTCAGGTTATTGCAAGGTTTTCACACCCTTTTGTTAACTGCCGTGTAGAGATCGGGTTAAGAATGGCCTTCTTTTTCTTTTGTTAAAAGGGGGTGCTTGAAGCAAAGGGTAAAATAGTGAAATTGTGTTCAGGGCCATTTTGGCCAGTGGATCCAGGGAGGGGGTAAATTATGGGTCGTTAAAGAGAGTTTTATTGGGCGTATAAAATGGGGTATACGACTTGAATAAAAAAGGGAAGTGCGATAACTTCTTGGGTAGGCTTGGATCTGGTTGGATATTAGTTACTAAAACGGCGGGGGGTAGTGAACAAAAATCGGAACTGCGCATAAAGTAAATTAGATTATTGAATAATAAATTTCTAAAGGAATTACGCAGATAAACATTTGGTAGATTTAAGTGAATGATTATACTAAGATGACATCAGGTCGTAACTATTCTTTAAACGTTACTATGCTGAATAGGCTAGTTATATTGATCATAAGAGGTAATAGTGTTTGAAATGTTTTTTTTATTATAAAACGGGCAAAACATTCTTGGGATTAATGATAAAAGAATAAAAGACTTGCTCATGTTTTAATATTTATGATTTTATTACGTTATTGCAAAAGAAAAACCTTTGAAAGCAAATGAAGGAATTAAAATAATAATAGTATTATTTTGTATTGTACTTCATAATGTAATTTTTGACGCCCATTTTTTAATATCAACACTAAATATATCATATTTTTAATGCTGTGAAATTTGAAAATATCTAATAAATTTGAAATGTCTAACTGTTTAATAAATCTGTACCTCAGAGCCATACGAGCCTAAGTGCAAATTTGGTAATTTTTGTTTTATTGCAAATTATGTCTTAAAAAGTTCGTTTTCTATCGAACAATACTATTAGAATTCACTCAACACATTTTTAAGCATTATACGAGCCCAAGTGCAAAGTGTTAGTTGATAGTAGGATTCAGTTTTTTACGTCCCCCGTAAAGTTGCTCAAATTTTACTTCGGCTCGTTTGGCCTAAGTAAAATTTGGGCAACTTTACAGGAGAGAGGCTTTAAGGTACAGAAATAAAACATTAAAAAAACATATTTTAAAAGTAAAATATAACGCAAGAGTAACAAATCACTTAATTAAAATTCGGAAAAAATCTAAATGTTTGTTAAAATTAAATATTATAAAATTAAAATTAAACTTTAAGTAATAAAAATACACAAGTATAGGCTTAAAATTTAAAATAAGTACTATTATAAATAGACTTGAACATCTAAAATAATTTTAAATAGATAGTGCTCTTTGAAAAGGGGTAAAAAATATGTATAGAATGATCAACCCATTAAAATTTATTTAGTAAAATCGGATAGAAATATTTCTAGAGAAATTGGAGTTTCATTTAAATAAAATATGAATTTTAAAGTCTTACAAGAATATTCTCGAATACTTCTTCATTTTTTGAAAAAGAAGTAATTCTCTGAAAGTGAGGGAATGCCTAGGAAAGAAAGTTCATCGGCCTGGCGGGTTCCCCCTAACTCTTCGCACCCTACCTGCTCAGGTGAAAGGCGCGAATAGCAGAAAGGTGTAAAAAAATTGCACGACAGAAGGAGGCAGCTGCAGTTCAAATGTAAATTTAAATAAACTTTACATTTAATTAAATTAGAGTTGTAACAAAACAATTTTTTAATAACTGAGCGTGTTAAATTTGGTAGAAAAGACTTTGGAATACTTAGTTAAATAAAAAAAAAATATATAAATTTTTATTTTAAATAAAATGTAGTTTGGGGTTAATTTTGTATAGTTATTTAATACGGCTTATATTTTATGAATAAAAGTTGTTTTTTAATATTTTTAACTGTGAACTTGTAAACTAAATCTAGTTTACTTAATTAAATTATAAACTTCACGCAAATGTGTCATTTTAGCATTAATTTTCGTAATCACTATCTGAAGTCCCTTCCACACTTGAAATATTTAATTGAAATATATAAAAAAATGTGCAGGTGTAAGACAAATTTATGTCTATAAAACTAAATTATTATTAAATTTATGTTTTAATACAATAGATTTTGGAAATTAAGCTTAGGTCTCTTTATATTTGAATATAAAAAATTAAAAAAAAATCAAAGTACGACAATTTTGAGTTTTCCCTAAATATATAACATATATAAAAATTATAAAAATACTATTAAAATAATTTTACTATAATAATATTGCTATCTCTTATTAAATTAAGCTTGAGCATCAATGTATATATTAGCTACATAACTTGACTTTTATCGTACAAAGTTGAGAAACGGAAAGAAAGACGATAGTCTGTAAAAAAAAAATGATGTATGTCCGTAAGACATTGCATTTTGTTATCCTTTTCTGTACAATCACCATCACCATTATTCCCATGGATCATTTAATTAAAATAATTAAAGATTTAAATATTTTAAATCTCCCCCAAAAAATAATTTCAAACACATTCCACTTACTAGTTAAAAAATAGGATTAGGCATTTGAATAAAATAAGAAACGCACTGAAATCAATTTAAAAATTCACATTGAAACCAATTCTAACAAAGAAGTGTAAGTGCATCTAAGAAAAGTTCATCGGCCCTTAGAGCAAAGTTTCACCCTAACTTTTTACACTTCTATACCTGCTCGGGGAAATTTCAGAAGAAAAAAAAGGGGTAAGTAGTCGGAGGGCTCAGGTTTGGTTTTAAGGGGTGATTCCCCTCTCCAACCAGGAGATTTGGTTGAATGACATTTATACTGAGAGAAGTGCCTTTAAGAAAGGATTTAAGAATGCAGGAACAGGAGCCTTTGTGGGGAGACTCGAAATGAGGTTCAATAATCTGTGTGATATTAAGGGGATTGCACTCAGAGCTGGGGTATACGGAGATGTGTAAAAGAGCTGTTTCACATTATTATGTGCTTAAGACAAAGCCTTGAAAGTGTAATTGCTGTAATTAATTTTTTTTAATTCTTTGGTAGATATTTTTTTTTGAAAAATACCGCCAATTTAAATTTTAAAAATTTTCCGCCCTGATGTTATTTCATTGTTTATTTTCTAAAATGTTGATTCAATTTATGCAAAATGACCTATAATTACAAATATTTTGTAAATTTTTAATAGAGTAGAACTCTAATTATCCGGATCAAACAAAGCGAATGACCAATTATCAGGATTCGGATCGCTTTGAGAAATAAAAAGAAATAAGCAAAATCTACATTTTAAAAGTTTCTTATGGTAAATTATATTGTTTTTAATAGTCATTAAATTACATAATATGCTAACTCAAATTTTTTTTTAATTCTTTGGTAGACATTTTTTTTTTGAAAAATACCGCCAATTTAAATTTTAAAAATTTCCGCCCTGATGTTATTTCATTGTTTATTTTCTAAAACGTTGGTTCAGTTTATGCCAAATGACCTAAAATTACAAATATTTTGTAAATTTTTAATACAGTAGAACTCTAATTATCCGGATCAAACAAAGTGGATGACCAATTATCAGTATCCGGATCGCTTTGAGAAATAAAAAGAAATAAGCAAAATCTACATTTTAAAAAGTTTCTTATTGGTGAATTATATTGTTTTTAATAGTCATTAAATTGCATTACATTCTAACTCAAAATTCGCTTTTTTACTAAGAAAATTGATTTTTTTCGTGAATTATCCAAATATTTGGATATTTGATTATCTGGATAGGATCTGGTCTCAATTGATCCGGATAATTGGAGTTCTACTGTACTCATTCATAAGATCAAAATACAACATATTACATTTATTTTTTTTAAATTTTAATTACATAGACACATTTCTACAGTGTTTTTCTACAGTTAACAAAATAAACGGCATTTGTTTTTTTTTGTTGGAAAAAAACTTTTTAAAAATCATTTTCAAATAATACAAAATCCTCTATATTCAGTTGATATTATATTTTGATATAAATACATTTAAATAACATTACCTAATATATTTTATTTATAGATAAATTTATGCATTTAAATATTTAATCTTATCCAAAAATCAGGTAAATATTACTTTTCATTAAATCAATGACAAATCCAGTGAGAAAATTGATTGATAACACTTTTTGTGATTTTCATAACCTTTAAGATAACTTAAAAATGAATGCAATTCATTTCGAAAACGCATCTTTTTTCTTAAGCGGAACTTTATATTAGACTAAAGAACAAATTAAGGTATTAGAAATTAAAGAACTAGGTATCTTAAATTTTTTTTATCATAGGGCTATTCATCTGAAATATTAATTTTAACTTAATCAAAAATTTATTAAAATTTTAACTTTCATCTAATAATTTAACAACTACTTAAAATAGTAGTTCAGAAGATGGTTTTCCACATTATTTGATGTCGATTGCTTATATAGAAGTCTAATTATTAAAACTCAGTTATCTTACTTTTGGCACACCTTTTTAGCATTTCTTCTATTTATAACTTCTTAAAGGTGCCCTGATAGTTAACGGATAAAGCACTGGACTGCGGTGTTGAAGACTTGGGTTCGATTCCCAGTAAAACTTGTTGTAAGTGTCGATATTTATCGAAAGTGATATATGAACGCAGCCTATGTAAGCAAGCATCTGCAAATTTTTGAATTCATGTATTTTTCAAAATTGAAACTCATGTATTCGGTACATTCGGTACATTTTACTTATTTTTAAGTGCCTATTTTTAAGTGCATGTTATAAAATGCATTAGTTTCATGTGATTAATGTACTTTATTTCATTTATTAGTCGAAAACGCTCTTATTTCAGTTCAACCCATTAAGTAAATGAAGATTTTATGCGACAAAAACCCAAAAGAGCAATTTCAATTCCACCTTCTTAGGCTATCCCCACAGTTGCATAAAACCTTGCAACTTTGTTTAGGAGCGGACTTTGTAAATGTGCTCTTTTATTCAAAGAAACAGCTTCGTTGATTAACTCATCAACTACAAAATCCCGAAAGCGTCTCTCTATTACTTAGTGACTCAACAGTGCGATTTGGGCTCGAAATATATGTGTGATTACAATAGTTTGGGTGCATAAGCGCAGTAATGGCTTCTATTGTTGTCCAACTTAGACTACGAAGAAACGTCGACACCAGTTGCGATTTGATTAAAATTTTCCCCAAGAAAGCTTTTAAAGTGATAAAATGTTTCTAGTGCACTTCAACCCGATTTCAATGGAAACTTATCCCATCTATTTAATTATTGCTTTAAATGAATTTATCTCAGAGTAGGAATTGATCATATCGAATTGAGATTTGTAGAAAATTGTTATAATATACCAGTTAAATTGGGATTTGTAGAAAATTGTTACAATATACAAGTTAAATTGGGATTTGTAGAAATTTTTTATAATATACGAGTTAAATTGGGATATGTAGAAAATTGTTAGAATTTACGAGTTAAATTGGGATTTGTTGAAAATTGATATAATATACGAATTAAATTGGGATTTGTAGAAAATTGTTATGATATACGAGTTAAATTGGAATATGTAGAAAATTATTAGAATTTACGAGTTAAATTGGGATTTGTTGAAAATTTATATAATATACGAGTTAAATTGGGATTAGTAGAAAATTGTTATAATATACAAGTTAAAAGTTATTTCACACTAAAAAGTTTAAATATTAATTAATACAGTATCAATTTAATTATCCGGATTAATTGGGACTAGATTCCATCCGGATAATAGGATATCCGGATAGTTGAATAATTCACAATTTTTTTTTTACATTTTAGTAAAAAAAGAAATTTGATTTAGTATGTTATTCAATTTAATGACTATTAAAAACAATATAAATCACCGATAAGAAACTTTTAAAATGTGGATTTTGACGATTTCCTTTTTTATCACAATGCGATACGGATTATTGGTTATCTGCTTTATTTGATCCGGGTTTTTATATAATCTTTTTTGACCACAGATTACATAAAATAAGTAGTCAGTGGGAAACTATGGAATTTTATATAAAATGGCATTATGAAAACAAATTTTTTATTCAAATTAGTAAGTTGAAAAAAATAAAATATATATCATCCATCAACTCTTAAAAACTCAGTATATTTAACTCAGTATATATGATCACTCGGTAACTGTCTTTCTATAAATAAGTTAATCCACCATTTAAAAAAATCTATTTTTTATAATCTTCGAAATAAACCGTTTATTTTTATAATTTTTTTACTTTAATGTTGAAATATTTTCTGTATTTAGTTTATTTTTAATTTGTACCACATTAGAGTTTTTAATCCTTTTAAAAGTTTTTTCTGTGTGTCCTAATCATAATACAAAAATATGGCGTTTTTTGAGATCGAAATGTATTTTTGTTGTTCACAATTTGTTTTTGAGAACAAAGGTATGTCGCTTAATTACATTAACATATGAACAGTGTTAAATGAATTGTATATAATTCTTGTCATTTATAAGCATTGATATCATATTTTTGTAGGTTACTGCTCTATTTTGACGATTATTATTTCCTATTCCTTACCCATTTTACCCCATTTAGTTTTAGTTTTAGCCGACGCTTGCCTGTAAGGTTTAATCTTGAAGAACGTATCACGCACCCCGTGCGCGACCGGCCTTCGTACAATAACAGATACCACGTGTTCGGAAGTCAACATGTTAATAGACATAATGTACTGGAACAAAATACTGAAAAAAAACGTCTTCGAATAAAAATGACAAGTTTTCTGTTTTCTTATATTTTTTTTAAATAACCAAGGACCCTTTCTCCGATGTATTTTATAAAATTCTTTAATCTGCATCTTTTGAAAGAGTTTCTCTTTCATGTATTCGAATTATCGATTCGTAAGAAAACCGCTGGCTAAAATCAATCAATGTAATTAGAGAAATCCATTGTAATTTGAACATTACTGTTTTATTGATACTAAATATGCATGTAGTTAGTTTAATTTAATTACATTTTCCCATAAATATCGTAGTTTATATTTTTAATAGTTCATGTATTTTTAATTTTGCAAGAATCGTACGTATCTTTTAATTTGTATAATTTGCTTTTACATATCCTCTTTATTGATTACAAATATCTGTTTTAGCACTTTCTTATCATACTTAAAGTAACATTTTATTGAAGATAAAATAACTTAATAAATAAGATAAGACCTTAACACTTAAATTTTAAAATAGGCTAATAATGCAATATAATGTTTTTTTAATTTTTTAAAAATCTAAAAGATTGACTATCTTTTCTACATAACAGAGAATCAGTGTTCTTTTAATGAAAATAATTATCAAGATTAAATTGAACTTGGTATGAAAACGCCCAATCTTCAAAACCCTTACTTGAGTTTTATTCCTGAATTTATTCAAAATAATTCAATATACAAGCGACACCGGCATATTATTTTACAATATTTATTATTTAAAAATAAACGACGAGAAAAATTAAATTATATCTTTTTGGATATTGTCCATACATCTGCTAGTGATAGTTATGAAATTTTAAAGTGTATATGATATTTGAAACAAACATAGCTCAAAATTTAATATAAATAACCTTTAACGCATGATAACTTTATATATAAACATAATCTAGTTGGTAAAATACCTCCAATATACAACTAATGGTTTTTTTCGGAGTGTTCAAAGTTCTGGCTGACCGCTAGAAATCATCCCAGGGGTAGTGGAAGTTGTAATACTTAAGTGGGGATGTGGTGGATATTTGGGTATGACAAGGTTTCAAAAGTATATAAATTTTAATTCAGCATACATTTTAAAAGTAACATTACTCTGAACTGTTAAAGAGTAAATTAAATATAACTAATATTTGTGTATTTAAACAATTATTTACTTTAGTGAATTCAAGACGTTGGTGCAAGAACAAGGTAACTACAGTTTTCAAAATTGTTTAGGAAGGACGAAAATCACTGAACATTTCTTCCATCGTAGAATACAAAAGTACATCTCCTTTTCCTTTATATTTCTATAGCTATTGCTTAGAGCTGTCTGGTCCTTGCACTAATCGATAGAGGATTTTTTCTTTATAGGAATAAGTGAAAAAGTGTAAATCAGAGAAGAGTGGAGCTGCCTTGTTCTTGCACCAACTTCTTCAATTTATCTCCTTTGACAACAAATGGCTAATGTGTCTCTATCAGTAAATAATATTCTTGATAACAATTTTAATTACAATAGTCAAATTAAATTAATTTAAAAATTAAAGAAAAAATAAATAATTTTATTTTGGATTCGAAGTTGTAAGCAAAAGTTTAATTTATCATTATGGACATTTTCTACCATAGCGACGATATAATCGGTAATTTAAAAAATAAAAATAAAGGTTGGTTTTGTAAATAATCAAGCTACACCTTACATAACCCATTAAACATATTTATTTTATAACTAACAATTAACATGTTAATTATATTTTTAAATATACATACTAATTTTTTTAATTACAGTTCATAGTTCAGCTTTTCAATTAATCGAACTGACTTCTTTAAAAAATAATAGTTCTGTTTCAAAGCTTTGATTGCATAATTTGTGACAAATATTTTCTTTTGCTCGGCGAGCGATGAAGTTAAACACAATTTCAATGTTTTATTCATATAGAATCAAATGCCAATTCAATTATGCAGATGTTGTCCATTCTCACTTTCCCCATTGTATGATAGTCTTTTGCTATCTTGGGTGATTTAATCGTACGTTTTTTAGAGTTTGAAGAAAATCGATGATTTTCTTTTGTACGGGACTGAACTGAAAGTTAACTCCGTGATCGTTGAATTTCTTGAAAATAATTTCTATAATAATCATTAAGAGGATTTCTTTGTTATTAAAGGATTAAAGTGAGTTAGAAAATGTAAAATTCGGCCGTTTTGCAATGCTTCTCAAATATTAATTATCGTTTTATTTCTATTGTGCTGAAGAATCGTAGGATCTAATGATAATGAGAAATAAAATATGTGAATTTAATGTTTATTGGAGAATGGATAAAAAAAACTAAAGGCGTGTCATGTTCAGAATGTGTAGACATAAATGATTAAAAATAAATAAATTTTACTTGTCATTGTAACATATTTTTGTAGTCTTGCAATTACAAATTATAAGTAGGATAACTTAGCCTCCAAATTATATTTTTTTATTAGAAATCGGTTGTTTACTAGATAGAACGGTTATTAGTTGTTTAATATAAATTTACTGTCGCACATTTTCATAAATTTGGTTACTGTATATTTCGATTTTTTTATTGTGCAAAAACTATATTGCAAGTCATAGAGTTGGAGCATTTAAAAAAAATGGCAGGACTTATAAATAGCTTATTTAAAATTAATCACTTAATATATCTGATATTGAAAACTCTGTAAAAATAGGGGATAGTGATGAAAATTAACAATACTACTTAGGGGTTAATTAAATGGCATCATTTTTAAAAAGATGTTAGTATCAAACCTATTGCACATTTTTATACCATGTTCTGGAAGTTGTGCTAAATTTAATAAATTAAACAAATTCTCAAAGTTGAGCTAGTGTTAGCTGCAAACTTAGGGATGTACAAATATTTTCTGAAAAATAAGCTTAAGAAGTAAATAAGCTAAAAGAATTCAAGCATTACTTTTAGATTCGGTGGCGCATGGTTTTCACCCGAAAAACAGAAACTTAGTAAAACGAGAAAAAAAAATCTCCTAACTTTAAATCGAGAAATTACGAAAAAAATTATTCCGATGGAAATTCTCTTCTTGAACTCCCCCGCCCCAAACCCAACGTAAAAAAATCAATCAAAATTGTGAAAATTTTGAATGTTAATGAAAGAAATTGGATAAAACAATATTATGATTATGTTTGATAAAACAAGTATAAAGTAAAATAATCAAAGCACCAAAATTTTAATTTTAACAATGTTTAATATAAGATTGAGGATGAATAAAAGAAATACTAAATGAGTCAAATACCTAAATTTAGCGTATTTTTAATGTATTTAGTTATAATAAATCTCTCGCAGCATTCTAAAATTTAGAAACAAGCATTTGTGTTGATAAAATGCATTAAACAAAATAAACAAGCTCTTCCTTTTTGATGATTGTAAGTTACCTTGCGAGTTATCCCAAGGGAAGTTCTAAATGCTTTCACCGAGTTTAAGCAACTTGTTGCTTTCAAATGTTGCATTGGTAGTCCTAAATTTCCTCAAGAAATTCCGTAAGTAAAGAAATCAGCAACCCATTTTCTGTCTTTATAGCATAGACCTAAATCCGTTAAAGGGACATAGAACTGAAATACCAAACTTCCCAAAGCGCGTCTAAAATTTTATGTGGCAAAAACGAAGCCTAAAAGCAGCGCAAAGCCTAAAAGTATAAAAGCCCTTAGCTGGGAAACCCATCGAAGAAGTTGAGGATTGATGATGGCCACTCTAATGAAGTCTTCCATACCATTCCGAAGCAGGCGCAATCATCAGGGTTCTTAAAAGTAGGCAAAGTTCCTTTAAATACGCGATTAATGCAAAATAAAGTCGCCATGAAAAAAGGAAAAAGGGTGGTTGTAAAATATCCCCCTACCCATGTCCCAGTAGGCGGGTAAGAGTACGCAACCTCCAATGAGATATGGGCATTCTCTTCAGGTAGTTCTAGAACCCCAATCCTCTTTATTGACAAAGAAAACAAACTCTTTATAATCAAGTTGGCGCAAGGGAGGCGCAAGGGCGAGCGTAAAAATAGGAGTTTATATCATTGGAGGGTGGGGGATCTTAAATAAAAGCTATAAAGATCCCTCCACCTTAAAAGATAGAAGTTTGCTGAAACCATTTGCAGAGTGGACACCGCGACGTTGGTTCTTCATTAAAGATTAGCAGAGATTGATGTTTGATTGATTGTGCCGCGGAAAATGGGATCGCCGTCCAATTTGCCGGGTTTGTTCTTTGGAAATTGGGGGAAAAATATTTGCCTTGAAAGACTGGCTCATTATCTGGGATTGTAAACATTGTTTTTGTTAATATTCTTAAACATACAAGGATAGAGAGTATAAATTCGGTCTGCTGCTACTCTGATGGTCAAATTGAGAAACGCCTATGATTAGTTTTAAGTTGCATTTTAAGATCGGGGTGGCGGTTGCAACTGAGATGAATCGAATCATAAAGAATTGATGAATTGTGTTAAAATTTTGTCTGGAATATTGATTGTCTTTTGTAATACTTTGAATCAAAGTCTGAGAATTCTTATTTAAAGGGAAAGTTCAAAATAATTTGGGTTGTTCCTCTGAATTTGGTCTGAGATTCTATTGGAAATATGCTAATTTATTTGTGATAAACACACGTGAAAATTAAAAAAATAAATGTTACAAAAATGTGAGTTAATAATTTATATAAATGCGTGTGTACTTGTTGAAAATAACGCACATGTTTCCATAAGCATATTTATTCCCATTGTATTTTAAGATTGTTTTGTAAGAATTCAATTATTAACAGAAAACACTTTTAAGGCATTACATAAAATCTTATCATCATTCTCTTAATACGCATAAGTTAGCCTATTGAAAATGCAATTTCGTTAGTAGAAAAAAGTTATGTTTGTGAGATATAACTTTTAAACTTTGAAATTAACGAGCAACAGTAAAATTTATTTTGAGAATTTATCTCTTTAAAATGTTTTTTTTTTTAAATTAACACATATTTACAACTGAAGATTGCATTATCATTGTAAGCCTCAAAAATATTAATAAACACTGCTTAACTAAAAATAACCATTTAAAAATACATTGAAAATTTTTTATAAATTTTTGAATATTTTGAATAGTTAAAATAAAAAAATAATTAATTAAAAAATATTTTCTAATTAGTTCAATTAGTATCTATTTAGATTTTCCATTTTATTAAAAATTATTTACATTAACCACAATTTCTTCATAGTTTAAGCTATCTATATAATATTTTTAAATATTTGGAATGTTTATATTTTTCATACAAAAACGAATCGTATGTTAAAATAGCGAAAATACGCAGAATAATTAAAATATATATAATTTTATCTGAATAATAGTTTAATATAAAACCACTAAAAGTTTAATATGAAAAAATACTTATTAAGATAACTCAGTACCCTAAAACCGACAAAATTAGATTTTCAGGTTTTTATATTAAACTTTAATTTATTATCTTTCCATTGACGTATTATTTTTGTTTCTAGTTGCACTAGAAGTATTTTAAGTATTTATTTATTTGTAAACAAGTAATTTGTCCAATGATTTAAAACTTTAAACTGATGTATCACAAAACTATTAATTTTGAACTTCGATATTCTTTTTTTATAATACTCCTGTGGATATAGGCACATTATTTTTTGTAAATTGAAGAACAGTACCTACAGGTTAATTCGAGGTTATATTTTATAACGCAAATACTATATAATAAAATAAGGGTTTGAAAAAAAAATTGGGTAATTTTTTTTTAAAATATGTAATCCTTTTTTTCCCTAAATGATAACTACTGTTTAGTATACAAAAGTTATTAAATGCTTATGAAATTTTTTAAGCATTAAAGTTGAGTAGTTTCCGAGAAAAGGTATATCGAAAAATGGCATTTCAAAGTAACATTTTAACCTTGTTTTGAATTAGTTAATTAAAAAAACAATAACTTTTTCTTAAACATTTTAATATTAATATAATATAGACTTATTTAAAGTATATAAAAAATTTCAAATAAATAAGTTAAATAGTTTTCAAGAAATGGTACATCGAAATATGGTATATTTACATTGCATATAAGGGGTACCGAGTTCCTTTAAATACTAAGTGAAATATTCAAGTTATAATGAGCACAGTATTTCGTTTATATTAAAGACAGATGTTTGCTTCAATTGGCATCGGGGAGTTAACCAGCACAAGTAATTTTAACCATCATTTGTCTTAAGTAAAAGCAAAAAGTTGTACACCCTTTGACTTATGTGCCTACACTCATTTCAGCTGCTACACAGCATTTCATTGGAACTTTTTTACATGGCGATATCCTACGACCTTGTGTCAAACGTCTGACTGCTGTCTGACGCAGGAAAAAACAAACATAAAACAACCCCAGTTCTAATTTAGTTTATTTTTTTTTTCACCTGTCTCAATCTTTTTTCTGCGTCTATATTTTTTCTGTCTGTTCGTAGCTCTTCAATTACAGACTTAATCGTTGTTAATGACTCCGAAGATTACTTTTTTTTAAAGAGGTCATAAATTTTTTCGGGTCTTTTTTATTCTAGTCACTGGATTACTTGTTCAAGGTAAAAAGAAAGACAGGTAGATAATAGAACGAGTTAAATGAATCGCTCTGAGGTATCTACAAAGGTCAAAATGACAGCAATAATTAAATACCGTTTCCGCTACGTTTATCTTTTTGTAATGCAGAATAAGAATCACAGAAATATGACTCAACGATTTTATGATTGAATTTATCAATTTGGGAATTATAACTACATTTAGGGGCTAATCACTTTTTGCACTAATGAAACACTATAAAAAAAATTGTACTTAAACGAGTACCTGAACCTACTTATTTTCCTTTGTGTACAATTGCATCGTAAATGAGCGGTGACGTACTCCAATTGAAGTAACCGTACTTCCTCAAAAATGAACAGCGTAATTTAATATTGCTAATATCAGCTTCTGCTCAAGCCATCTTAAAAAAGAGACCTGACAAACTTAAAATAGGTGTTCAGAAGATGGTTTTCCGCATTATTTGATGTCGATTGCTTAAATCGAAAATGAGTTATTACAACTCACTATGCTTTTGGCACACCTTTATAAAGTTCTTCTGTTTATAACTTATTCACGCCGCCCTAGTAGTACAATGGATAAGGCATTATGCTGCAATCCCTGATGACCTGGGTTCGATTCCCGGTAAGTTTTTAGTTGTAATTGTCGATATTAATTGAAAATGATTTATGAAGGCAGTCTATGTAGGCTAGCATTTGCACTTTTTATTTATTTTTACCCATTTTACTCATTTTTAAGTACACGTTTTTTTTTTCAAAATGGAAATTTATGTATTCCGAGACTTGATAAGCATTGAATGTATTCAAAAATGAGTACATTTTAGTTTTTTAAAATACATATTTTTAACAGTGAACACATTATTATTTATTACAGCAATTTAATTTTTTTTATATAGTCCTTAAATATTATTACTATTACTTAGCAATAATATAATGATTACCATTTCTTATAGTTATAATAAAGTTTTGTTAAACAATATACAAATAGTACTTTTTTTTTTTATGAAACACTTACATGAATTATTAATTTAAATTTCTAAGTAATAAAATGCTATTAGCAATACAATGTTTTATTTGTATTAAGCAAATATATGATTTTAAGTAATTTTAGCGTTCGTTTGTGTGTAATTTTAAGATTTGTAAGCATTCAACCTTCTTGTTTTAATTAAATGAACTGAACTCTGTTACTTTCAATACTCTATAAAATCATGTACGATAATTTTTTTAATTTTTGTTAGGGTTTGGCTTTGAATTATGAATATTTTTTCAAATAAAAATAACCTTCTTATGGTAAAAAGAAAATTTAGAATGGATATATTCTAAATTTATTTAAAAATATTCTCACTAACACTGTTGAAAATGGATTCTCATATTTGGCGAAACTTTTGTCCTTTTTGACGAAACAGACACCTGGTATATGCTCCGATTAAATATTTCGTCAAATTGAGGAAATTAATTTCGTCGTTCTTTTTAACGAAATTTATTTCGTCAAAAATGAGGCAATGTAAGTATAAAAACCAATTATGAGTTAATGCCCGTGAATAGGGCCATAAAAAAAATCGGAATAAATTACTTTCGTAAAAATGATGCAATATATGTATAAGAAAATGTTCCTGAAAAGGGAAAGGAATCTGAGGAAATTACTTTCGTTAAAAATTTGAGGATTCTTGCTTCGTCAAAAGTAGCGTGGTTAAATGACGTTACTATTGTCAAATATGACGAAAGTAGCCTTGACGATCGCAGTAAATCTCAAAAATGAGAGTGTTATTTCTAATAATTAATGTACTATGTCATATTCAAAAATGAGATTATATGTATTTTAATGTTATTAATTTATTTCTACGATGTTTAATAACCTCACAGAAGAAATTAAATGAAGCTTTTAAATAATAAAAAATTAAAAAGTACAAATTCTTGCAATTTGTTTAAAGTAAATGTGTATGTACTGAATATATCGATGACTAAGTACACAGATAAAGTAGTTTAGATTATGTTATTACCACATTAATGCATTAAGGCATCGATATATTAATACAAAAGAAACTGCTAATCTAAAATAACCCTCAAGATTTAAGGTATCTTGAAACAAGCTGTTTCAAAGGGGGAAAACGCATTGTGTTCCAATCTAAACAAAATTTCATGACAATTTAATGATTCTATAGACACCCAAGAACAATTAAATTTACTTGTCATTTCAGTCAAAACATTTATGCCTGCATTTTCGCTTGATTTTGCTAAAATTTTAATAGCGAAAATAACTTTTAATATCAAAAATAACAGCCAAGTTTTAATTTATCTTTAACCAAGTTAAAAAGAAAAACACACTGTGTTCTAATTGAAACAAAATTCAATAAAACTTCATGATTTTGTAGGAGCAATAGTCCCGAAGAAATTTTGAATTTCTTTGACATTTCAGTCAGAATATTTATGCACTTTCCCATCATTCTGCTAAAAGTTCTCTTCCGGAGTAAGTGAACTGAGTTCAACTACCTTTGAAAAAACGGATGCCGACGCATAAAAAAACCCTACACAACGCATTTCCCAGGTTTGGGCTATACGGAAAGCTTTGCAACCCCAATCATTTCGAGACTTATAATAACTTCAATTAAGGAAACAACTACTTTATAACACATCATCATAATTATATATAGACTAATTTCTGGCGAACCCGGTATCCCAACAAAGGGCAAAGCACCCAAACCGTTTTCCTTTAGTAAACACAGTCCCTCCTGTGTGTCTTGTTTGCACCCACTTAATATTAACAAAAGGTCCGGAGCCGTCTCATGATCTGGAAGCTAAAAGTCCCGAGTCCATTTCGCCCCTCCTAGCCAAACAGGCCCAAATGTTTATATATGCACTTCTGCTTAAAGGTAACTCTTCCGGAGTTAGTGCACGAAGTTCAACTACCTTTCAGCAAAAAGGGTTCTGACACATAAAAAACCCCTTTTCCCGAAGATCGGAAGTTTCTCACCTGTTGAAAGCCAGCGAGCAACCCCATGTCCCATCCTGAGTCAACGCGCTTCGAGAAATTTCTCCCCAACTTTCCACGTAAGTGCCTTACCCCTTTCTATTTTCCCTTCTTAACATGAGGTGGTTACAACTCTTATCGGTAATCGGGTTTCTCAGTTGAAAAATGACTCGATGTGTGGTGGATTATGGCCAGGATTGCTGCGCTCGGGGAGTGTTTGGTCGGGGATTCGGGAGCCGAGTTGCGGTGGTAAGATTTTCTATTTTCTCTGGGTGTTACATGGAGAGCGTATTGTTTGCCATCGAAGAGATTTATTATCTTTATCGGGGGTTAAATGCGCCTTTGGAAATGATTTAATTTTCACTTGCGTTGAAATGCGAATTAGGAGTTCGTGTTTTGGAGCTTTGGTATAAAAGGGAATGGGGTTTAGGATGTAACATTTATTTCATTTTAAATGTGTGGGATTAGAGTGTACTTTTGTAATGTTTTTGCATGTTTACATTTATGTTTGTTTTAAAAACTTTTACGTTTTACAAAAATAGATAAATGCTTTGTATTTTGGTTAAGCTTTTTAAGGTTAGTTATTTTATAAAAATTTCCGTATGCTAAATAATATGTTAGTATGAGAAAATTTATATATTATTATTGCTGCAATCTCTATTTTGAATACATTATGTAATGTGTGTGTATAATTGTATTTATATATTCTATACCTGTATTTTATATATATTTTAATTTACTTTCTATGAAAATGTCATAGAAAGTGATGTTTATCAAAATATTATTAAATTTTTTATTTATGAAAATTCCTTCAATTTTTTTAATGTGTGTATTGTTTATAGATGCTCTAAATGAGATGTTTAACAAATTTACGATTGTGGATAATTAAAAAGTGAAATGTTTATCCAAGTAATCTGTTTAATTTAGAATTATGGAAAATAAATTACCATTACAGTCACGCCGATATTCTTAAACGTTAAGATCCATAATTTAAAATCTTTCATTTCAATAACGAGTTTTATTTGTTTTCATTACAATCAGTAGCAAAAACGAGTTTTTCATTAATAAGTAGAGAACGAACTATTGTTAAGCACTTCAATTAAAAATATATTGCAAATGTGAGTATAAATTAATATTCATGAATATTTAAAAAAAAAGATATCTCGTTAAAAAACATCAATTTTCGTTCTTATTATGGTTCCATACTTCCAT
Organism: Troglohyphantes excavatus; assembly: GCA_963932185.1. Classification (NCBI taxonomy): domain Eukaryota; kingdom Metazoa; phylum Arthropoda; class Arachnida; order Araneae; family Linyphiidae; genus Troglohyphantes; species Troglohyphantes excavatus. The sequence continues at coordinate 40,539,611 of OZ010676.1, forward strand.
AGGATGGAGAGGGGCATCGAACTTCGATTCTTGCAAAGCGCATGCGCAAGTTGTTAGACCACGTGTTTCTTCTTATTTTGATTACCGTATTGAATGAATTTAGTATTTCATATTTATTGTAGTTGTATTTGTTTGGAATACATTTTTAATTAATTAACACAAACTTAAAATACTGTTCTAGTTAGAGTATTGTTAACTAAAACATAAACTATCTAAATTAAATGACCGCTTTATAAATGATATCAAAGACAACAATTTTATTTTGTATAATGTGTTTGTTTAATTAGATTCAACCGAAAATATTAATGCTAGTTCATAAATCTTTAGAGGAGTATTACAATTTTTGAAAGATAAAATGATTACACCGTTTTTTCTATAATCAAGACTTCTCAATACTAATTTGCAAACTTTAAAAAAAAAAAAAAAAGAACATTGAAAAAATTGTAAAATATGTTTTAATGAAAGTTTTGAAAGCCTTTGATACATTTAGTAGAAAACTCTAATTATCCAAACTCCAGTTATCCGAATCAAACATAGCGATCGCCAATTATCCGGATTCCTTTGAGTAAAAAAATAAATAAGCAAAATCCACATTTAAAAGTTTCCTATAAGTAAACGATATTGTTTTTATTAGTCATTAAATGACTTTACGTACTAAAGCTAAATTCGTCTTTTTACTAAGAAATTAAATTTTTTTTGCTATTTATCCAATTACAGGGATTTTCAATTATTATTATTCGGATGGGATCTGGTAATAATTGATCCGGATAATTAGAGTTCTACTGTACTTACTCCGTGTTAAAATCTAATAATTAATAAGTTTTACAATACTTTTTTTAAAGCTATACCTGTTTTTGCTAATGTAACATAACCTTCATTACTGTGTCTTTACAGTTACAATTTTATTATATAAGTTTATTTTCACGTCCACGTGTTTTTAAAACTCTACAGTAAAAAGGTTTTGTGTGTATATAACTAAATAAGAATAGAAAAATGCATTTACCTATAAAGTATATCTGGTACATTGTTTTTTTGTGTTCTTTTTTCTACAGAACTGTTAAACCAATAAACAGATATATTAAAAAATTATTATGACACTATACTTATTAGTCTTCTGGATATATTATGTTGCAATAAATGAAGTCTTAAGGCCTTTGCATTCAATATGAAGCCAAATCTGCTAAAATTTAATTGGTCAAAATGACAAGTGTTATAATACACATTGATGTCTTAAGGCATACATGTGATTAGTGACAATAACTCATTTTTAAGGACATCCATTTATAAGCTTGTAGCGCTATTATAAGGGTTGAAACAATCGTTAGCGGTATGAACTCTTAAATTCAAGAATTTAAGAACTCATTTGAATTCCCGAAAAATGCAATTCACGCCATAATGCATCGATATCGCCGATAGCTAAGCAAAAAATGTTTCGCTAAAAACTTCATCAAAATTGTAAAATTGAAGGTTTTATACAGAAAAACTGTAGCGTTTTTAAGTTTTATTATAAACTTAAAAAAAAACTGCAGTTAATGAAAGTTTTTCTTCCAAATTCTTTTGTAATAACAGCAAGAAACCTACAAAAAACCTTAAATTTTGAAGTTTTGAAATAATTGAAAATAAAATGCTGATTGTTTAAAGGTTTATGCAGGAAAATGAAAAACTGTGGGTTTTTGTTCCAAATTCATTTATAAAATATTAAAAAAAACCTTCATTTTCACAACTTTGATGATTTTTTTGCTAGGTTTTCCCTACAATTTTTCAGTTAAAGTCACTTCAAAATAGTCATACGTTGAAAATTTAGGAGATTAGCAGATGTGTACCAATTTTTTGCTTAACAAACTGATAAATCGTCATTTTTTTAAAGTTTCCTATGGAAATAGTTCACTTTGAATGTAAATGTTTTATACGTTTGTTAAAGAATGAATATAATGCAGCTCTGTTTTAATTTCTCAAGGAGTAAAAGTTTTATATGAATTATTTAAGTATATTATTGAAATCTTAAAATAGGTCCATTTGACAGAAGATGCGATGTGGAACAGATTGGGATTTGTCCGGTGTGCTTTAATCATTGAAATCCTTACTACTTAACAATCAAGTAATAACGCAGGTAATTAAGGAATAAATTATAATAAGTGTAAAATATCCCAAATCTAAAAATATTTTGTAAAAATCAAGAATCCTTCTCTTTTAAATTCAATCTATCTATCTGGACTAAATATTACTTTTAAAATAATTTAATCATAATGATTTTAATTAGACATGATTTAACCCAACTTGTAATTTTCCAAATACGTAGTAGACTGTGTAAATAAATTAAACGTATAAATTATAGTATTAGAGATATATAAAACATGATTTTTATATTAAGAAATATTAAGTACTGACTTCGAAACAAGTAACTATTCATTGCTAATTTAATTCAATCTGTTCTTGTGGGAAACATAACGATACATCATAACTATTCTTTAAAACATCATAACTGTTTTCACATTCAAATATTTTAAAGCTAACTTTTCACCATTATTGTATTACCCGAAGAAACGAATTATTTAAATTCAATTCAATTCAATTTTATTCAGGATACTTATCTGCTATTTTAATGCTCCGTCACATTAATTAATGCGCTTTCTATCTTTAAATAGCTTATTTGTTGAATTAACGTTAATTTCACAAGAGAAGGTTGAAAAGTATGAAGTTGGGGTACTTTGACAGTTCTAAGTAGTTCTTCATTAAACAGATATATTTAAAAATAAGAATTTTGATATTTTTCAGATGTTTATTTTGCGTCTAAAAGTAACTTGGCAATACATCCATCTTCTTTTCGTAATTGACAAGACAAGTAGGTGAAAAGGAATTGTTTCACTATTTTGTTTCTAAAAATTGAAATCTATGACCTTACGCCTATATCAGGTTACGTGGGGTGCCATCTCAGGTGTTGTCTTCGTTATCTGACCATGGTTCAAAATTACAAGACAGTGTTCCCGGGTATTACACTCCGAAATGTCACCAATAGCCAACTGTGCAGATGTTATCTAGTGCAACGTTAATTCAACCAATGAAAGACAAATAGATTTATATTCACAACAACTATGAATATAAGTGTGGGAGTCCCAGTTGCTCAGTTGGTACGGCGTTCAGCTACTAATCAGAGGATTGGTGGTTTGAATCCGTGAAATGGACTTGACATAGAAAAGTAAAAAAGTAGTGATCTTGCGATCGGAGGGTTACCAGCTTCGCTACAAAAATACTAGAAAGTCGTCCAGAATATCCAACAAATTATACTGGCATATACGGGACTGGTGCACGATAAATCTTATCGGGGTCCAAAGTCCCGACGTCTATTCAAGGCGTTGGGTGCCAGTTCAGCTGTTTCCTCGTCATCTGACCATGGTTCTAAAATAACGAGGTGCATGTATGAATGTGTGTGTGAATGTGTATGTGTTCCCGGGTCTTTCCATCGAGATTGACCCCGAACCGTCGCCAATAGCCCACTGTGCAGCTCTAGTGCGACGTTAATTAACAAAACCAAAACCAAAAATGAATATAAGTGTAAGTAAAATAGCACTTTTTCTTGTTCCATAACTGCTTAAATATAGAAAGTAGGGAGAAGCTATGCTGGGAATAAACTTCCTACAATTACAACAAAATTGGACTGCAAAATTTCACATTACCCCTTCAAAAAGAATGTTCCATATCCCTTTATCACTTACCCTTGAATTACTAGTTCACAATATTCGTTTCTGAAATAATGTTAATGAGACTTATAAAAGTATCCCAGATTTTAAAATTATGAATTTACTATTATTTAAAAAATGACGCTATTTAAATTATTTTTATATAAGTTATTAGTTTAGCATTTATTTGAATGACTTGTTAAGGCCAACAATTTATTTTAACTTACGTCTAAATATTCTTTAAATTGTTGAAAACTTTAAGCTGTTTTAATTAAAAATTGTAAGTCTTAAGTTTATGCATTTGATTCAATATTAATTGCAAGAGCAATTAAGATTTACAGTTACACAGCCTTACTGGTTAAAAGTTATAAAGTCTTACTGGTTTTTGGGGGGGGATTGCAAACTTGAAAACTTACATTCGAGTTTTGCAATTTAATCTTTATATTAAATATATATTAATATTTATTGTATATAGTTTAAAAATATAAATCTGTGAAAATAAAACTCTTAAAAATAACGAAAGTTTTTTTTGAGAAAAATAAGCCGAACTATTATAATCTTTATCTTAAGGAGTTTTGAGAAGCAATCAACTAGTTTGTTTTAGAAACTAAAGTACAGAAATATAAATCCGTTAACCACAAATGTAAAGAAACGTTATTCATTTATCCTCAGAAATATAAATTCGTTAACAATTGAAGGACAGAAATATAAATCTTAGTATCGAATAATGAAATAATGAAAGTAAAAAATTAAATACTGAAATTTTATCTTTTTTAAAGTTTAATAGTTGGTATTTAATAAATTTGCACGTGTTATATTATCTGTTCAAAAAAATTGAAGCATGCTTAATTTTGAAAAAAAAGTATTTTTATTCATTTAATAAAACGATGCACATTTCAATTATTTTTATTTTGAAAAAATCTTTAAAGATTGCTATTCATTTAAATAACTTTATTAATTTATTTTACAATAATATATGTAAACCGTTTCGTTATAAACACAAAAAAGGTATGTAATAAAGATAAAAAAATAATAAGTTTTTTAAACGAAAAACTTATTAGCTAAATTATAGATTATAATAATGATTAAAAAATAACTCAATATTCAGAACATTTTCAATAATTATGTTCTATCAAACATTAATATTTAAAAAAAAAATTGTGCTAATATTTCTTTTCATGTATTAAAAGCTACCAATTAACACTTCCATAGATTCTGTGTCACAATGTAAATATATCTATTTTTAATTTTGAAAAGAGCAATCAAAACAACAATGACTAATTGTCATAATATTAAATGGAAATATATGGCTTTCTCCTCAAAACCATTGTGATACTTAAACTCGTAATTAGAATGATAATATACAAGAGGGAAATATTTCTTTACAGAAAATTCTTTATTATTATAAATCAAAATAGCAAAACCCAAATTAATTTATATATAAATCTATTAGAGGCTACATTGAAATATTCAAACATATGTACTTGTATGGCTTCAATAAGAACTGTAACTAATTTCTGAAAAGAAACATTATAAATGTCATTTCAATTTCTGAGTTTCAGTATTAATATTGTATCCAATATTTTCATTTGTTGATGAATAAAATTCCTAAATAACACTTTAAATTTATTTTTCGGTTAATATCAATGGGAAAACTGCAACATTAAGCAAACTTTTGAAATACTTTAAATATAAATGTTTAATTGATTATTTAATTAATAATTTCTAAATTTTAAACTTATTTTCCCGGTTAAAAAACTTATTTTTTTACTCAAATTTTTCATCAAACTATAATTTATAGCATAACAAATAACATGAGTTTTAGTGTACTTAGATATGAAAAATTAAAACACTAATAATATTTAAAATTGTTAAAAAATATTGATTATGATTTCTTTGTGAAACGATTTATTTATTAAAAATGTTTTCGTTTCAATTTATTTATATATTAAAAAAGTTTTTAATAGGCAAAATATAAACTTCTTTAAGTAACAAAATATTTTGCTTAACATAATTAAAATTTTTAATTTGTTTTTATTAAACTTGCCATTTATAGTTTTAAAAAAAATTCATAATATTAATTTTATAGGTTTGCTGATTTATGAATTTCGCGCATGAAACATGTTTTTTCTGAAACCAAAGAAAAAAAGCATATCTATATATATATATAAATATATATATATATATATATATATATATATATATATATATATATATATAAATATATATATATATATATATATATATATATATATATATATATATATATATATATATATATATATATATATATATATATATATATATATATATATATATATATATATATATATATATATATATATATATATATATATATATATATATATATATATATATATATATATATATATATATATATATATATATATATATATATATATATATATATATATATATATATATATATATATATATATATATATATAAATATATATATATATATATATATATATATATATATATATATATATATATATATATATATATATATATATATATATATATATATATATATATATATATAAAATTTTTAATTATCTTTTCATTTTTATATATTTTTAATATATATATTTGTTAAAGATAAGCTTAAGTATATATATGTATATATATACATATTTTTATGACTGATTTTCTTGTGTTAAATCTGTGAATTTTCTCAACAAAAAAAAACAATGTAATTTATTTCTGAATATAATAAAAAAAAAATCTTAATATTTTTCTTAGGTCATTTTGATTAAAAAAATACGAAAATAAAAAATATTAAAAAAAATCTGCATTTAAAAAAAATAACTTCTACACTTCAAATAGAAGCAAGGAAAAAAAACTTTCGTTATAACTATTACTTTTTGTCATTCTTTCATACTTTACAAAGATGACATTTTATTTTGTCTAGTATTTGCACTGTATAGTTTCTTAAAATATGTATACACTTTTCTCTATTTTCATACATATTTTTTTTTCCTTTCCATACCTGCACCAAGACTTCAGCCATCCAGCTGCGCAGATGCATCCCCAAACAGCCGCGCACTGGGCAACAGCGGCAAAACAACCCTTCGTTCCTTCCCTCTACTTAACCCTTTGATCACAGTCCAAACGCGTCGCTCATCCAAGATGGCGGCAAGTGGAAAAAGAGCCGAGGCTTTTTGAAAGAAGAAGAAGAAAAAAAGAACAAAACACAAAAACCTCGCAACTGCTGCGCTCGGTCGATAGCTCTTCATGAGAGCCGCTCTTTCTTTCTCATCGATCTACTCCTCCCCCTCCCCCCTCCATCCACCGCTGCACTGCCAAAGCATCGCCAAGCGTCGCCAACAGTGATTTGGTATGTATAAAAAGATACTTGCAACTAAAAATAAGGAAAAGCACGCTTCCGCCTGGAAAGGATAATGGAATTTTCCGCGGAAAATGTCGTTTTAAACCTCCTCTTTTCCGAGTTTTATTGATTAGAGTGCGCGTTTTTTTTTGTGTTGTTTTAGTTAATTGGATTTTGCTTGCTTTTTGGTGTTTTTTTGCCGTATTTTAATGAGGGTTTTGTGTTTTGTTTATGACGTATGCGGAGTTTTAATGATTTATTGTAATGAGTTTTTTTTTGCAAAAAGTGATTATCGATTTTATTTTATTTTGGGATGCTACGGTTCTAGCTTATGGAGTTCTAGAATTTGAAATTGAAAGCTCTTGTTAAAATATTTTTTTTCTCGTTTTTAATAAGCTTATATGCTATAAAAAACTTATAAGATTTTTAAATATTTTTTTGCAGAAAGCTTTTTTATTTCGATTTATTGATTATATTTCTCTAATGTTTTCACTAGACTTATCTAAATGTAATTGATTTTTGAGATAAAATTTGTTTTGTTTACAATTAGTTTATTACTTTAGATTGCTTTGCAAAGATTATTTTGTATCAAAGTTAACAAATGCCTTGAAATTTTTTTACTTTTTACAAACAATTGTTTGTTCTAAGATTGCAACTTTTTTAAGTTATAGATTTTTAATTGTTTTTAGTAATTATTACTTATATTGAAGTATAATATTTTCCCCATTTTTAGACGCTTGAAATAATCGCTTTATTCTGTCTAAAATTTTAATTTCGATTCGAGTATTTTAGTTATTCTTTTGCTTTATTTTTTCTTACATTACTTTACTCATTTAAAGCTACATCTTTGTCAAATATATAAGTATATATATATTATTAACATATTCCTACTTATAGTTTAAGAACTGTTTTTTAATATATTTTACTATTGTATCTCTTTATCTTTATATGGAATTGATCTAATTCAGAAAGCTTTTAGTTATAACGCACCTATTCGTTTTTTATTTATTTATTTAAAAATATATATGAACAAGTTTTAACTACCGTAAAATAACTTTTTTAAATAAAATTTCAACATTAGTTTCGATTTATATGTTTGTAAAGTAACAAAATGTTAAGCCAATAAACCACTTTTGATATTTCTCACTTTTTCTTTGTATATATAGTGTTTAGTTAAACAAACAATGTTCAGTAAATAAATAACTGAACTTTCCAGTTCTTTCAAATTATTCGACAAATTATTTCGAATTATTACAATAATTACACTTACTTTTATTATTTCATTGACATTTTTTTGCTTTAAATTGTAAAACAGTTTAAATTGCAGCACTAAACTTATTAGAAAACTTACTTTAACAATTGTTTGAAGATATTCGTTTTGAATTTTTCACTAATTTCTGTTGGACAATATTTTTTTATATTTATTTTTTTAAAAATACCTATCCAATTTTTCAACTTAATTGCGATTTCCTTTTTTTAATAATTTTTCATACATTTTGATTTAGTAAATGGCATAAAATGAGAAAATTTATATGAATGTCATAAATATTGTTTATGTTTTTAGCTATCTATTAATATTATGTTTGTAGTTTTATTAAATGTTAACTTATTTTTTTTTTGCTTTATAATCCGATTTTCTTTTATATCCTATAAAGTGCATAAACTATATAAACACCGAACACATACACATATGAATTATATTTTACAATGCTTATAATTGAATTAATTTAGCGTTTTTACTTATTTTAAAGTAAAAAAAACACATGCCACAAATTAAGACTTAATTTTTATATTTGTATGTTTTGTTTTTCAACTTTATTTGTATAATATAGCATAAACGCTTGATACATTTTATAGAAAAGCTATTTTCGATACTAATTAACAAAAATTCAACTTATTTTAAAATATTTAACACTCAATACTTTTTTTTTAAAGAATTGTCTTTATATTGGTATATATTTATCAAAATAACTTAAAATAAAACCAAAATTTATACTTTTATTAATAACTTCTGTATATTCTGTATATTATCTTTATTCTCCTTCTTTCCACATAATTCTTATTGTTAAAACATTTATTCTTATTTTATTTTAGTTTCAATAAAAATACATTTAAACTATAAGAAATATTATAATTTTTAAAAAAATAATTCTTAACTGTACATTTTTATTTTAAATTTTCATTTCAAACTAACAGGAATAATTTATTTCAATGTCATAATATTATTTGAAATTATTAGGACTGACAGGTTTTACTTATTTGTTTAGTTAAAAGGTATCGATTTTTTAAGTAAGTGAAATGGCTAATTTTTTAGTTAAATTTGTGTTTCTTGACTACTCGGAACAACAGTTTGGCATTTTTTTTTGTTCTAGTTAAAGTTCAAAATTAAATTTACATTTCAAAGCATTTATTAAATGCCTCTTGCAATTTTATTTTATAATGTTCATTTTTTACAGCAACTTAATCTGAGTTTTCAATTTATTATTAACAAGAAATTGCACTAAACTGGATAAAAATTTAATAATTATGAATATGTAAAAAATAAACAACAAAATCAGAAAAAACACTGTAAAATATTTTAAAATTTTGTTTTATTTATATATAACAAAAACCTGTAGTTTTAAGAACAGAAATATAAAAATAATTTACTTTAACTCTATTCGCTTAAATATGTTAATTAAACAGTATTAGTATATGCACCTGTAAAATGCGACAAAATAGAATTACCTTTATACGAAAATACACTTGAATACGAAATAGTTTTATTTAAATAAGTAATAGTATATTTACAAAACAAAATCTCTAAAAGAATTAAGAATTTTATTTTGTATATATTTAATTTACAAAAAAGATTTGTGAGAAGTACAGTTTAGGAATAAATATTAACTTTATGTATTATATATACATATTATACCTGTATATCTCATCCATTCAATTAATAATAATATTTTAAAAATTTATTTGAAAGATTTATAATATTACAGGGTCTTTTTTTCACGTTAGATATTAAAGATATACTACTTGTCTTAAATATAAGAACTATTTTACGTTTTTCTCCTAAATATCTCATAAATGTACAGTTTTTGTTTAAATGTATCATTCATTTAAAGTTTCTTAGAGAAAAGGGGATTTTAAGGTACATACCTAATTGAATAATTTTTAAATAACAACTTTAATTGTGGGGCTTTGGTTGTTGTGAAAAGTTTTCCAAAATTTTTAGAAATAAGCATGATGACTATGTTCTGAGGATAAAGTCTGTCATTAATATTTAGGTTAATACTTATAAGAATACAAACGATTAAAAAAATAAAAACATTATTGACTACATTTGTCCGAAATTTGTATTTATTTTACTATATAGTCAAGAAGTTTATTCTTAATTTTAATTTTTTTTAATAGTGGCTGAATAAAATGTACATATTTTATTACACATAACACGCTCAAAGTTTTTTTAAACTATTTTTTGTTGAAAATTGTAAGAAAGATCACAAACTACAAATAAATTTCTGGTATTTATTGCTGAACAACATAACACCAACAATTACATATCTGTAAATTGCTAGAGAACATCAAATCGCGAAAAAACAACATTATCTGACATTTCCTAACCATTCAGAATAGTATGTATATAATAGTTAGTTCTAGTCTAGTTTTTATTATTTAATGTAAGTCTTCGTTTTATAAATTGACACTTTTTCTATTAAGCGATAGACATATAAAATGTAGTTACAGTTCTTATTATTAATTCCTATGTAACTTTTTATATGAGTATTACTATTCGTAGATTGCAACGAGGTTTGACGCTAACGAACGAGTTAATAAAAATAGTCTTAAACAAAATATTTATAAATAAAAATCTACATAAGCATATTATCAACATGTAAAATTATAAATTATTTAGAATCTTTTCAACATATATTCTAAATTTATATATAGGATATATTATATGTACACAAATTTTTACTCAATAAAGTATATAGATATATGAAACAACACATTAATATATTTTAATAATACTAATAATACTAAAATAGACAAGATAAGATTTAGAAAATAGACAGACCCAAGATTCAATAAATAGTCGGAACCAATATTCATTAAATGAATCTTGATCCATTTTTGCGGTTGTTCCTTTGAATTTTTATTTAAAATAAGCAATAAGTTTTCCAATTTCAATAGAAATTTTAGTAGTCTTTTTAACAAAAATTGTTTGATATATTATATATGTTGTTCTTAAACTTGTTACGAAAATATATGAGATTAAAATATATTTACATTATGGAGATAATGTTTTTTTTTTACTTTTGTCCAAAAAATATATATAAAAAATTAGCTAAATTATTCTTTTTTGTGCACTTTTTTATTAATTTTAAAATCATTTTTTTAAGATATTATATGAGAAAAATAAATAAATACATAAATATTTTATTGTCAGTATGTCAGCTATTGAAAACAAATATTTGAATTATTATAAATGTTTTAATGAGAAAATTTTGGATTTCTTATTCGTCGCAGGGTTTTGCACTGTAAAATACAAAAATATATCAGTTTTTGGAAAATGGAATCAAACCCAATTTATATATTTTTTTAGAAAAATATTTAAATAGAGGGGAATATAATTGTAAACTTATTGATAAAAACTCTGAAGAGTTCTTTAAATATATTGTGTATTAATGTGTAACTAGAATTTCTCAATTTAAAAAATAATTTACTTTTTAATATATTAGTTTTTAATTTCTTTTACTTTGGGAAACATGATGAAATGCACACATGATGTACATACCATAGGAATATTAATTAAAAAAATAATTTACAACATACATAATGTAATTGCAAAAAAAAGAGTTCGTTAAAAAACTTTTTTTTTTTTTTTTTAATTTGTAAAATTAAATTACTTTACTATAATTTTAAGTGTTCAAAAACAATGTAGTCAAGCAATAATATATTACACTTTATTTACCCTTGCAAATTTGATAAGCTATGCCTAAAAAATACAATTTTGATCATTTAAACATATAAGCCTGCATGTTGAAATAAAATTTTGGTTTCTATTTCAGATATCAAAAAGGGCTTCAACAATATGCAAAAGTGAAAGAATAGATGGACGGTAAAAAATACACATAGTGTTCCGTAGTTAAAACAGTAATAGTTCACCAACTTGGACGAAAATGGGCCAATCTTATTCGGTTAGTGTTATAATGCTTTCAGCACCTTCTTCAAAATTATAGCAATTACCTATTTTTTTAATAACTTTCATTTTTCAAAAATAGTAAGGAAAAATCATATACGTGTATATAGAAGATTGGCTCTTTTTCTACCAAATTTGGAATTTTTTGCTTGGTTTACTTGTTAAAAGTCTTTGTACATTTTATTTGTTAAAAAATTCGTATACATTTTGTTATGGATACAAGAAGCAGGTTATTTTTCACACCATGTAACTTTATCTTATAAAATATTTTTGAAAATAAATATTTTCAAGCATGAACTCTTTTTCATTGTTTTGTTTTCTAAATTGAAATTAAGTTTTATGTCGTACATTTCAAATGTTAAGTTTTATTTTAACTTTTTCATCATTTCGAGTTGTACAACAAAATCGCAGATGAACTATTGTAACTTGATGATCAATTATAGTATAAACATTATGACCATTTTATTACTATTTTTTACCTATAACATTTAATAGGTATAAATTATTTTGTAAATATTTTCTGGGAGTATATTTATAAAAAAATGCTAGATTATGTTTTAACTAAAGAGCGCTTACGAGTTTATATCAGTTCTAATGTAAACGTACAGTAAATATAGTGGCCTCTATAATATAAATATAGTGAATATCTCTATTCTTAAATTTCGTTCTACTTTAAATAGTAAATATTTATTATTGCTCAATTAAATTTTTAAATACTTACATTAAATTATTGCGTTCAATGTGAGTGATATACATCGAATATGAAAATAGTAATGAAAATAATAATTTATAGATTTATTGTTTTTATTCCCTGTATAAGCACTCTAAAAAATTACACTCATTTTTAAGGATTCTTCAAAATGCTACTTTTGTCAATTTTCATAATTGTTTCGTCATTGAATTATTTGACTCTTGACAAAACAAGTATTTTCAAATTTTTAAAGAAAAAATTTACTTTCATTAATTTTCCCGGGGATTTCTGTTCTAGACGGCAATTTCTGGCCTTGTGCATAACACGCGTGACTTTAGATCAAGCGATCTTTGGTTCGAGACGAGAGCCGTCGTTTTTTATTCGAAATCGTCCTCATTTTTGACGAAATAAATTTCTTGAAAAAAAAGACAAAATGATTTCCTCAGTTTGACGAAATATTCAATCGCAGCATTTAAGGGGGTCTGTTTCGTCAAAAAGGACGACAGTTTCTTCAAATTAGAGTATATTTTTTAAGAGTGAGTGTTATACTTAACAAGATCAGTGCGATTTATACTTATATGACATGTATATAAACATGATTTTTTACCCGAAAACACTTTAATCGGTTATATCAATTCACTAAGAGAAGGTATCACTAGGATACTTATTTTTCAGTTTGCATTTGGTGGTCTATGATTCATCATCTTGAACTGCAGGATAATATAAATTGATCTCATTATTTCAAATTATATATAAAAACAATGTGCTTATATGATAACAAATTTTACTTGATATTAATATTAAAAAATATTTCTAACAATTATTATTTAAAAAAAATTGAAAAATTTATCTGCACTATTTATTGTTAAACGCAATGTAAACCTTTCCATTGATCAGTGCAAACTTGTAGACCAGAATAGTAAAACTTAAAGAGATTTGAGATTTTCATTGGTTCAACACATATTTTTTCATAGTCAAAATAGTCTATCAGACTTATCGATGCTCTAATTAACAATATATTGCTTTACTTTTTTACTGCACATAGCATTAAAGATAATGTTAATGTGCATTTTAAAGCTAGACATAGTAAAATTTTCAGCTTTTATATATTTTATCATAAACTGCTAGTTATTTATAGACAAAATATGAATTGAAATATTCTTCAGTACATCCTTCACTTTTTACCATATGATTATTTAAAATTAATAAAAAAAATTTAACTTGACATTTCAAAAAATTATAATGTTCTATTTTTTTTGTCCATTTATAAGTATTTTTTAAAAAAATATATCACTGCAGAAAATGAAGATAATAACTGTTATAGAAAGGTTAGACGTAGACAAGGTGCGTAGAGTTAGCACTATTTAACATTATGTACTTTGGGAGATGGGTTACAATCAATAGCTCTGCTGAATTCTGGGTTACCTTAACGTTATATAATAAAAAATATTCTTTACCATATTTTAAATTTTCATGGAAAAAACAATAATAACCATAACACAAAAATTTTCAATACATTTTATTGATATAAAAAATCTTATTTCAAACATATAAATAAAAAAAATCACATTATTCCATATCATAAATTCACAAATAATACAAATTCTAAAAATTTACCTAGACCTAGCAAAAATAAAGCTTATTTACTCTTTTATAATAAACAGATTATTATTTGTGTTATCCAGAAAAACCGAAGATATTTGGGTAAATAACAGACACGGGTGTAACTGTTTCGTGAAAAGATTCTAAACGTTTAAAATGTTCTTGTAGTCCAACAAAAGGTCCATACTGTTCAGTGAAATTTGATGAATTAATTTTTTAATTAATTTTCATAATATTTTTGCTTTAAATCTCTTGAAAATTGTTAAAATAACCATTTTGTGTCTCAATAATATGTTTGCTTATTACCTTAACATTGAAATTTCAAACATAAAAATAGAACTAGTAAAAAAAGGCATAAACAATAAGTAGAAATCTGTCCTGTTACAATCATGTTTGTAAGCATGCGAATATTAGGCCATTTGGTTTTAGATCTATCTAAATAACAAGCGTTCCATATACCATTACTATTATTTTTTTAATATTGAATGAAGATCCAGAATCAAAATTAAAAAAAAATCGAATTGACAACTTTAAAATGTCATGCCAAAGTGCAAAAATGCCATTAATTTTTTTGAAGGAAAATTTTTATCTTAAAATAATGCAGTAGTAGAAAAAATATTAAAATTTTATTTTTGTGTCTTCAGTAAAAAAAAATTAGACATAATACCATATCTCAAATTTAAACAGTGGTTCAGGCATATGAAAACCCACATATATCGGTTTTACGTTTTTAAATCAGTATGCACAGCTGTTTATCCGTTCATATGATGGAGTATATTTTAAATAACTTTTTTTTTTATGTTTGCTGAAAAACCAGCTGTTGCGATATTTTAACTAGACCATATGATGTCGATAATGCTAATTTTGCTGATAAGAGTAGTTTTTTCGATAACTAAATTAACATTTTCATAAATATTTATCAATCTACGCTATAAAAAACGAAAAATATAACTTAATTTCTACATAGTTTAGATGTAAGGAAAAAATACGTAGTATAATTACATATGAATATTTTAATTGTACAAAAATATAATAAATTTTATCAAATAGGAAAGATTTTGATGGTTTATACAGACAGCATGTGCAGAAGAACAATTTATTTAAAATTTTAACCACCCCTGAAATTTTTCTCAGAATAATATTTTGAAGTTAATATTAATTTTTTTAGACTAAATTGGATATTGAATATTGGACATCTACAATGTAATATAGAACCTTAAAGTTATTTATAAACTCTTTAAGATCTTATAAGTTCTTTTATGCTAAAAATTAATCATTCAACTATTTCATATAGAACTTACAAAATACAATTCCTAATTTTGTTGAAGATTGATTATTAGTTACTGATTTTGATACTAAAGAGTGATTATTAGTTATTAGTTCTATTAGTACAGCAATGCCAATTTTTTTAGTCTTTGCAACTGGTTAATGAATGTGTTAATTCTTTGTAATAATTCAAAACATAATATAATTAAAAAATATATAAAATTTAATATCAAGTATGCTTATCTGAGTGGGAATAGTTAATAAAATAGTATACAATATGTTTATCAGTAAAATTAATAAGTAGTAACTCATTAAAATGAATTTTTAGTGAAAAATAATTGCTGTAAAACAAATTTAATTTTCAAAATGTTGCACTAGTATATTTTTACTCAAGTTTTTACGAGATTTACGAAATGTTTTGTATTTTCAGATAAATGTATTACTTTAAAATCTACACCCTTAGACTAGATTGTTTTTAGAATTAAGTATTCTAATTTTTTGCTTATAAAGGTAATGTAAGCACCGGTATTTAATGGCTGTGAAGCAGTATGCAAAAAAGCCTGATATTGTATACTTTATTTAAATGATATTTTATTTAATCTAATTCTCATAAAATTTTACCTGGACTGTCCATGAGGATTTAAGATACTAATTATCAGTAATAAATATAGTTATTAAAATTCAATTTTTCAAAATTTGAAAAAAAGATTTCGGATATCCGATAACAACAAAATTTGTGTATGTTTACCATTAAAATACAAAAAAAAACGAACGTTTGATTTAATTAAAGAATTCTAGAAATCCATATGGACGCTTGAAATAATAGTAGTCGGTTTGTTTATAAAGACAAAGTTACTCCCTTGATAGGGGTGGGGAGGGGGTTCAATTTTTTCAGTATTAAATACAATGAATAACACTTCTTATATTAATGGCCATTTATCATGTAATAAAAAAAATATCATGCAAGGTTATTTTTCAAACACAAATTTTAGTGTTTTTTGCAATAATTTTCTATGTTATTAATAATATGTGTATAAAATAAGGCATGGTAGAGGGGAGATTGGGGGGAGGGGGTGTTATTTTCACGAATAAAACCAAACTATTTATATTTTTAGGTGAATGTGATGATTAAACTAATTTATTTACCAAAATACTTGTTTATATTATATTCTATTAAAACTCTATATAAAGAATTGATCAGTATCTATGTGTTTTCTTTCGCACACTTAGGGGTACAGAGACAAGGTTTATGAATTGATATTTTAGGTATTTATAATAGTACAATATTAATATATAGGTTTCCTGTTTATGAATTAGACAAACCTTTTGTGAGACAGCGGCAGTAAAGTAGGGTCTGAAAAATGCAAATAATTGAGATCCAAAACAAACGTTCAGATATTGCTATGATTCGAAGCATCTACCTTTAGCATAATATAATAAAACATCACGATTCATTCACGAAATGTTATGGTTACAATGTCTGTATCTGTTTACGACAAATTTACTTGAATGTCGTTCATATATACAAACATTATAAATTTGCATATATTTGCAACATTCAACTAAGAGTAAAGTTCAAAATTAAAGCAAAGCACGTATCGTGAGAAAGTGAAAATATTTAAGAAGGGATATTGTCACATCGCAAGGTTATAATATGATAAAAGATTATAAAAATACTATTATTTACATCAAAACAAATTGCTGTTAAGAAACGTTTACTATTTAGATTTTGTATTATAAAGTACAGTAAAATTTGGATTCTAGTTATCCGGACCAAACAAAGCGGATCGCCAATTATACATTGCTTTGAGAAAAAAAAATCAACATCCATATTTTAAAAGTTTTTTTTTATCGGTGAATGGTATAGTTTTAATAGTCTTT
The DNA here is from genome assembly GCA_963932185.1 of Troglohyphantes excavatus. Classification (NCBI taxonomy): domain Eukaryota; kingdom Metazoa; phylum Arthropoda; class Arachnida; order Araneae; family Linyphiidae; genus Troglohyphantes; species Troglohyphantes excavatus. Next base: position 40,557,268 of record OZ010676.1, read on the forward strand.
AAATTACATTACATATTAAGCCAAAATTCTTTTCTTTACTAAGAAATAACTTTTTTTTCGTGAATTATCCAATTATCCGGATATTCGATTATTCGGATGAGTCCTGGTCCCAATTGTTCCGGAAAATTAGAGTTCTACAGTAATATTTTCTGTATTTTAAACAGAAAAGGATGCCTGTTAAGGATGCCTGTGTAAATCAAATTTGTATGGCACTTTCGTCTGTAGGATAATTAATTTTTAAATATTTCATAATCAAACTCGGAGATTTTTTCTTTTCTTTCACATTTATCACAACTTTACAAAAGTGGATAGATTAAAATAAAAACAATCAAATATACTATTCAACCAAAAATATCAATGTTTAGAAAAAATGTAGTTTAAATGTATTCCAATGCTTTAATTTAAGACGCAATTACTTTTAATTGTATTAAAGTATTTGTCAAATTTTTGAAATTACAATTCTACTTGTACATTTCTTCTTTCCCTATGAAGTATTTTTCTAGTAAATTACTGTAATCTATATTTTAAGTTCGATAAATTATTTTGATAAATAATTATTTTTAAATAAAAAATAGTTTGAGAGCAATTTGTTTTGCCTTTTTGTTTATCTCAGATATGGGTATATTATTTTATTAAATTATATATTATTAATTTATAAAATTATGTTGTAATTAAGCTTCTTACAGTTTTACCTTCATGTTTATAAACTTTTTTTTTTAATATTTAAGTTCACATAATAGTAAATGCTTACTAATAGGGATTTCAGAAAAATAATAAATTGTGTTAACATTTTAACTGTATTTTTTCGGGAATTTTATTAATGTAAAATAATAAAATATCTCTAATGAAAAAATATATTTTATTTTCAATAAAATTAACAATACACATGAAAAATTAATATACAATGAACTAAAAAGTATTGAATATAAACATGATATAAATATATTTTTTAAGACATATATATTTTAGTATAAATATGCGATTGATTGATTTTGATTTTTATAAATGACTTGGTTTTGAAAACGTGACAGATGTCATAAATATAAAAGTATAACGCTGAATATTTTGAAAATATAATGCAATTTTTTTTTTGAAATTATATTAGAAATACTGTACCTTACTTGCAAAGATGAATTATAAGGTATAACAATTGTCACATAAACAGAATTTAGGTATTCATTGGTTATAGATAAATTTTATAACTAACATTTAGCTTTACAATTCAATAGACTTCTTTTTTTATGGAAGATAAAGTTATTGTAAATGTAAAATCTAGTTCTTTAGAGAAATATAATTTATTTTATATTTAAACTACTTTTAAGTCTATGTTGACTAAAACATAACACATAACGTTGTACATTTTTGTTCTCGTATGTTATGAACCTACCTTTCTAATTTGGTTTAGGTGTTTACAATGGTTACAAATTTTAAGCCTCAATTTGTTGACGCAACAAAAACGTTGAACCCCTAGACTTCAAATCCTTAAATTAGTCCTATAGTTAAAAGTTTAATATGGAACTAGAAATGACTACCTCCGATTTATATAATTTTAATGAACTTGATTAATTTTGAATTATGTTAAAGAACTTTTTGTATTTTTGTATGAAACTTGCAAAAATTAAGGTGTATGCAATGTTCAATTATATACAGAGATAATTAGAAAGGCTTACTGTTTTTATTTGTTGACTGCACACCTGATTTCTTAAATGACTTAAACTGTAGCGTTATAAATATAATAAAATATAAATATTTTACCAGAATTTTTATATTATTACATCATATATGATTAGACTCTAATTTGAATAAATTCTACATCAAATCAAGATAGTGGATGTAGCAGTCATATTGTAAATAAAGAAATATAATGGAATATATTTTTTATCAGACAAATTCACTTATAATTGATATATTTTGCATTCATCTTCTATTTAGTTATACTCAGAGACATTTATTGAACTTATCTAGCAAAATTCAGTCACTGAACAATAACTTGAATACCTCATTAGTAGGGAATAAAATAAAATTCTATTATATTTCAGTTTGCTCTTTTTGGATTAACTTAAGACTTTTGACTTTGAAATTGAACAGTTAAGTTGTACGGAGAGAAAAGTTGAATTATGAAATAAAATAGAAATATTTTTGGTATTATTTCATCCCACTGTTAAAAATATTAGTTTATTACATTTGATTTTGCTAGAAGTTTGACTAGAAAAGATTTATTCCGATTTTCATTTCTAGATAGAAAATTTTCATTTCTAGTGAAATAAACAACAGCTTCTGTAACCTAAATAACTATTTTTTTAAAGAAAAATAATATGCCTATTTTATTAATTCGTTATGCAACTAAGCTGTAAACGCTTCATTTGGCACAAAATAAAATGATTATCATATATTTCTTTTTATTGTTTTTTTTTAGTATGTGTAAATTTTTTATACCAATTTACTCACCACCTGGCAGTCCAGGACCTGATGAACAATTACGCACATTAGGCATGGGCTTAGTGTATCTTGTCCTTAGGGGTCCCAACTTTTAGTTAATTACATATAAATTGTATAAAAGTTAAATATACTCTGAAAAATTCTTTATTATTCTTTCAAATTTTCGTATCATTTTAGTGAAATTTTCAAAAATGTCATAATTTCTTGTTTTTAAAATAAATTATTAACTTAATATGAGCGTTTTTTATTTTAGATGAGTTTTTTTACTAAAAGGGGCACCTATCAGAGGTATTGTGCCTATATTATTGAATTTTTTTAAATCAGGTCCTGCCTGGCACCCTGTTCGAGTAGTTATCTTCAATAACGTAAGAATTAAGTTCGAACCACATAGTTACATTAATCTTTACCACAATCTTACATTATCTTTGAAAATAAAAGAAATGTGAAAGTAGAAACTTTGAAATAAGAAGCTTCTGGAAACAGATGAATCTAATGACATCTATATTTGTGGAAATCATAGATTTTTTTATTGATAAAATTGTGAAAACACAACAGTTCACGTTCAATGATACAACACATTTCAATACTTAATCATTTTTGTAGGTTGATGTAATTCTTACCCTTTAACAATTTGACATTGTGTTTGACTGCTGCTTATTATTTGCTAATTTTACTTTTGCACTGCAAATGTGGAGATCACTTTAGGATCACTATAATGTGTTCCAGTTCCAACAAAGTGTTCTCAATATGTTCTAATCCATCGATATGTGTTCAGATAGTGCTCTTAAAGCGTTCACTTAGTGCTGTAAGTGTTCCGAAAGTGTTCTAATTTGTGATCTCATGCTAACAGAACACATGTAGAACATAATCGGAACACATTATACAGATCATTTTAAGAACGCTTTGGCCGCAAAAGCTCGTGCGCTACGAGCTGTGACGTCACGACAGCCGCCCGCGAGGTTCGAAAGCGAAGGAGCGGAGCAGCGATGGTCGTTGTTGTTTACAAAGCAAAAACATCCAAAGCAGCGTTATTTTTCGAGCTAATTTTATTTGTTTATTTATTTTTATTGAAATCCAAGTGATAACGTCATGGTCGAGCGTTGTTGTGTAGCTGTATTTAAGTGTCCTGTCCTGAAAATGAACTTTTGAACATGGCCATGCAGGATTTGAGGCCTAACAAACGAACAGTGTTGTTGTTTGTTTGAAACACTTCGAACACGAGTGCATCATTCGCTTCGATGCTGTTCGAGTCAAAAGAAGTCGCCCAAAATTGAAGGATAGATCCATACCAACTCTATTTACTGGATGTCCTGCATATCTGTCCAAAGGAAAACAGACCTGGATATAACAGAAAACTAAAGAAACAAGATGACGCTGCGTTAGAAGATTTTCCTAAAAGTCTGTTTTTCCCGAACTGTATACGTAATAATTGGCTTAACCTAGCGGATGTAGAAAAGACTTTCCTCTGTCCGCAATTCGGCAATAATTCTAAAGTTACTGTAGCTGCTACTGTTCGTCCACGCTTAGGCTCGTAAAGTGTACAATTTTAACACTTCTGCTATCAAGGCGAGGAAAAGTGATTTCTTCCTTGCCGCCCCACCGAGCAGTGCCCCGTTCCGAGTGGCAATTAAAGGACTGCCAGCTCAAATGACCTGCCCTGCCATCCTAGCCGAGCTCACTTCAATGGAATACAATGTCTCCAAAGTGGCCCAGCTGACCAGACACTCGACAAAGGCCCCCACCAAAGTATTCATGGCGGTCATGTCGAAAACCCCAGGAGTAAACAAGATCCTCAAAACTAAAGTGCTTTTGGGACTGGATATTTCTGTGGAGCCCTTTCGTAGTAAAAGTGTGCCGCAATGTTTTAATTTCAACTTTTTCTACCACACAAGCCATTCTTGCCACCTCGCACCCAGATGTTTGAAGTGCGGGGAATCCCATCACACGAGAGAATGCTTTCTCGGCAAATTGAAAAATCCGACTTGTATCAACTGCAAAGCTACAGGCCACGTAGCTTCCAGTAAAAAGTGCCCCTTCCCGAAACCGAGGAGACTTTCAGTCCCAACCCGAATCATCAGGCCATCGATTCCCCCTCGGCGGAAGAGAATGCTCTCTCGGCAAATTGGAAAATCCGACTTGTATCAACTGCAAAGCTACAGGCCACGTAGCTTCCAGTAAAAAGTGCCCCTTCCCGAAACCGAGGAGACTTTCAGTCCAACCCGAATCATCAGGCCATCGATTCCGGCTCGGCGGAAGAATACACGTAAACCCAACCCACCACCTGTCCCGGCGACAAAGAACGTGCCCGCTCCAGTCACCGAGTTATGTAAAGAACTTTCATATATTTTTGCCACTGATGGAATCAAATGCTTGATAGATCAGTTGAGGGTAAAGAATACGGCAGCAGATAAACTTCAGGCTCTCTTCTGCTTCTTCCTGGATAAACTGAACAAGATAGACTCAACCAAGGTGAGCAGCCCAGTAGCAGAATCGTTGGCTCCGCCCACTGACGAATCCCCTTAGAGGATAACACCACGTAATAGTAGGAGAAAATCGGACATGTCCGCCATCGTGTGCAACTAATTTCTCTCTTCCGTCCTGTGCTGTCCATGTGTCGTCCAGTTACGCGTTTTATGCGTGCCATTCAACATCTCCAACTAAACGCCATGTTTGAAAAATCAGACATATAGGATATAAAAGGGTCTTTGCCCCTACGGTACTCTGCACGCTTCGCTCAACTAAGACACTTCTGCTACCGAAGACAGTTCCTTTTCATGGCTTCTTTTGTTGAATGGGTGAAAAAGTGGCAAGAGATGCCATTAGCAGCTAGAAATGGATACCTTTCATATCTCTGATATAGACATCTTCGACAATGATGAATGTTGCCAAGGCACTAATAACAGATGGTGCTAAATATATACTAACCACGAAGATTCACACAAATGCACTGTAATTCATATTTTATCAGTATATCGTAAAATGTCGGGCTACAACTATGTTTCACTGCAACAAGTATGGGAGTCGGAACGAAAGTTGCGTGTGAAATCTGTGCATGTATGAATGTGTGTGTATGTGTTCCCGGGTCTTTCCTTCGAGATTGACCCCGAACCGTTGCCAATAGCCCACTGTGCAGCTCTAGTGCGCCGTTAATTAACCAAACCAAACTATTCTTTTTCAGCGATATATTTTAGTATAAGTTTTGTACGTAAAAAATGCATTATTGTGGACTGTATATTTCACTTGCTTATATTATTTATATTAGTTGCTAAAAATATGTGAGTAATTTGTATTCCTAATATCTCGCCCTTATTTTTCATATCAAATTTGTATGCAACTTTATTATCTGATTAAGCGAAAGGTTTCAGTTAGCTTAAAAATGGGAAATGAGTATCAATAAAAGTATCTGTTATAGATATAGCGCTTCATAGGTAAAAAAATGTATACGTGTAGGACAATATATTTTACTTGCTTACTATAAAGTATTAATTTCTTAAAATATACAATTTGTTTCCATAAAATCTTGCCCTCATTCAAATATCAAATTTGCATTAGATGTTATTGTTGTTTATTGTTCAGTATTTTATCTCAATTTAGGTGTGATTTATAAAATTAAAATTTGTAGACACTATTTGGGGTTAATACATATTAATTTCATTTAACTATAATTACAATGGAAAATGTTATATAAAAATACAGAACTGTGCAAAATATATTTATTGCATTTTTTCCCCTTTTTAAGAATAAATTGCTAGTTTAAGTTGTCTGGTTTTCATTTAAAATTGTGTAATTTTTATAGTGCTTTTATTTATGTTTATGTATGAATGTTTTCAATTAAATGGTTGATATTACAGAACTTTTTAAGCAATCAACATTGCCCATATTGTCTTACAGTAAAAGATATTTGTTATTAAAATGATCATAATGTGTTCTCTAGAACACATTTGGAATGTGTTCCCTAGAACACATTTGGAACACTTCCTGATGTCTCCTTTTTTAGATCACTTTAAATGTGCTCTGAATATGTTCCAGGTAAGAACACAATCAGATCACATTAAAGTGTTCTTGGAACACAATAAGATCACATTAAAGTGTTCTTGGAACACAATAAGATCACATTAAAAGTGTTCTTGGAACACAATAAGATCACATTAAAGTGTTCTTGGAACACTTACATTGGAACACTTTAAAAGTGTTCTAAAAAAGGAGACATGAAAAGTGTTCCATATTGTGTTCTAAAATGTGTTCTCCACATTTGCAGTGTGGCTATTTTACTTGGATTAAGTATAAAATAATTTCTACCAGCAATAGTTTAGGGGCGTTTTGATGATCGTCCATCCAACACATTATCGCAAATTCACAGGTATTCGTTTTTTTAAAAAGTATTCCGCACTCAAATAATTATTGTATTTAAATTGAGATTATTTCAGTACAAAGGGCCATTATAAAAGCTGAAAACATTAGGAAGGGAATATTATTTATATTTTCAGTTACACAATTTTCGTTCAACAAACAATGTGATTACTTAGACAACAATGTAACTAACTATTCATAGTATAATAACAAAATCAATTTCAATTAACTGTAAAATTCTAATACTATATAAATAAAACTAATGTAAATCTATCTATAGAATAAATTTCTACAATCTAAACCTGTACCAGTTTTATATCATGTATAATTTTTGTTGTTGTTTTACTAGTTAGATTATTTTAATTAAAATATTTTATTTAACTTGTTGAATTATATATTGTAGCTTGAAATTTGCTTTTGTTTGGTAAAAGAGTTGCATGAATAAAATATAAACTGTGACTTTGAATTCGATTTTATATTATACCACTACCCTTTAAATTAATTGCCACTTCATCTTTACTCCAGATAGGATAGGTTAGCATGTGAAGTTCTTTCTAGTTTGATAACCAATGTTTTAAAGTATAAAGAAAAATTTCGAACGAAAAGTTTCCAGCTGGAATTAAAAAAAAATATCTTGATACAATAAAAACTTAAAAATAAGGAGCAACATTCAAAACGTGTTTTGTCCAAAATTAAAAAAAATAGACTGAATTTGCCGAAGAATTTTTTTGTTCGAATCAACATTACATTATTGACATTGTTAAACTTAAACACTCTTAATCACTTTGAAGTTAACTTGCAGGAATTGGAATCTGTATACGAGTTAATGCATTTAGAAAAAGTTTTTCACGTTTTCCCACGAATCCCCCTCATATGACAAAACACGTTTCGAATGTTTTTTCCTCAAATATTAAATTATGTTTTTAAATATACAAAATATTAATACATTTGACTTTTTTTATATGTTAAAATGATTATGCTGCCTCAATGCTCCAGTGAGGTAATGCATAAATTAAAAAAAAAATATATAAAATAATAGACGAAATTCTAAATTAAAATTTTAATACCAATAAATATATACCCCAAAGTATGTGTTCATTAGAACAAATACTAATTTAAAATATTAATTTAGTATTAAAAATATTTTAAATTACATTTTATAAAACACAAAATAACTAACGGTTCATGCCTTAAAAAAAACTATTAACTAAACGACGAAATGTTATTAACAAAAACAAAATATGCTATAATACTGAATACTAAAGAAACAAAGCTTTAATAAAAAAATACATATATATTTACAAATATAAAAATACCAAAAAAAGTTAATATTAAATTTTTTTTTTAAATTCTGTAAATTAAGTATTATGCAAGTACAACACCATTTAATTTAGAAACCGATGATTTACTATTTTTTTTTTAAGATAGCAACCAATTAAAAAAGTATATATATTTCCAATTTAGTTTTTGCGCTTAAGGTTAGCAATAAAGTGCAATTTTATCTCATACAAATCTTTCCTTTATCCTCACAGAAAAACAAAACCTTAACTAAACCCCAGTACATATAAAGAGAGCCCAACTTGCACCCCCAAGCAAGCGCACTACGCTCCACCAGCCCATACCACTCTGCCTCGGAACCTCCAGGAAAAGACATTTCTTTTTCCCTCCAAATAGGGAAAAAAATCCTGACAAAGGGGTGGGGTCAATCCGCCCCCACTCGCTTTACCCTCATTATGCGGGAGGAGACGCTTTTCATTCGTGGAAGGAGGCGCTTTTGTTTTCGCCGCCGCATAATCCGATCTGAAAAAAGGGCCTCGTTAGCATAAATAGGGAGAAAAGCTCCCCGATTGCCCTCATTCATTAATTCGAACTTTTTTTCGACTTTCAGGTTCGCATACATTACGTTCCCCTTGCTGATTTCTAATTTGGTGGTGGAATGTTTGAGCTCAGGGTTTTTGTTGCTAACGCTGGTGAACTAGATTATCGACCCCTTTTCTCTTGGTTTTGGGTTTTTTATTTTTGGTTTTGAGCTCGTTAGTAGGAAATTCGCCAGTGATTTGAATAGTTAATAGGTATTTTTTTTGTTGGTTAATTGGATATTTTTTGTCCGTACATGATTCGGTTGTTGAAAGTAGAATAATTTTGAAATAATTTGAAGAAAAAAAGAATACTTTTATACTATTTTTTAATATTTTAAAATGTAACTTAAAAAAATGATTTATTTTTTATTTTTCTGTTTGTAACATTGCATAAAACCAATACATTTTAGTATTTTTTGTACATTGAACATATTTTTACTACTAATTGACTTAAACCATTAGTTGATTAAAAATATTTTTATTTAATTATTCTTTACTATTTTAAGGCATTACTTTTACATTATCAATTTTAGGCTTTCTTTTTACATACATTATTAATATGGTTAATTAAAAAAAAACATTTAAAAATAATAGTAGTTGATGAGTGTAAACTATACGACCAATTAAATGAACTTTAAAATATTTTAATTATATTAAATGGGACAATAAAAAAAATCTAAAATTTATATTGGTAATTTTAGTTGTACGATTTTTAAATGATCTGTTTGAACAAATACTTTCAGGCAGAAACATATTGCAAATAATTATACAACATTTAATTCAAGAAATAAATGTAATTAATCAGCATTCATAGGTCAACTATTACCAATTTGGTAACTTAAAAATGTCTAGTATATATAAAAAGCTTAAAAAAGATTAAATTAATTTGCAAGCTCTTTAAAAACTATTTTAAAACTATAAGCCATTTCTAATTATTTTGTTAATATTTCATGTTTAATAATTTTCTGATAATTTAACAAAAAAAAATGTGTCGGTTTTTATAAGAGTCAATCGTTATTTAGAAGCTTAGCAGAATCATTTTGTATTTGGCCAAACAATTGAATTATTTTTTAAAGTAAATAGAAAAAAACCGTAATAGTGAATTTATATAAAAAATAGTCTTAAAATGGTGTCTATATACTATTTAATGTTCAATAAAATATTTGTATAGTAAAACATAAGCATTTATTCAAAACTAACTTCAAAAAGCATCATTTATAAAATTAGTAATTAAGAAGTTTAATCCTAGTAAAAACATTTTAAAGAAAAGTGCCTAACATTATTGTACTTTGAATGTTATTTCTTATGATATATGAATAATAATTCATTTTGTGTCATATAACTTTTATTATTTTTTTTATCTGATTTTTTTTAATTTATAGATTTTCTCAAAGCATCTTTAAATTTTAACTATTAAAAATTCTAATTTTTTATTCATTAATTTCTTCATCATAACTTTTTAATTTCATCTTAGAAGTTTACAATTTTTAAGTGACAGGTTATGTTAGATTTATTTTAGATAACTATAACTATTATAGAAAAAATAAATAACAAAAAAATAGTCAAAAAGATGTTATGTAATTAATCTTGTCAAATAAATAATAATAGATAATTAAAATAAAACTGTTATCTGCTTACAAATATGTAAAAACAATTAAAAAAAAATTACAACAATTTTAAATAAAGTACATTATTGTTTTAAATTTAGTTGACATTTATTGAAAGCATTTTTTAATTTATTTGCATTTATTTTTTATCCTTTACATAGACCAGATCAGCGTTAAATATTGGAAGAAAGTTACAGTGTATCAGTACTATTTTAAACTAAATATAGATTTCAACATTTTTGACTGTTTAAATATGTAATTTATTCGAATATATATTTTTAAATTTCAAAGAAATTAAGCGATTTTTTTAATCATGTTAATTTTAATGAATTAAGTAAACAACAAAAATTGTAAAATTGTTCTAGCTTTCACGGACTGAGGTTTTAATTTTCGATTTAGAATTATATGATTAAAAAATGTTTTTATTTTTTTTTGCTTAACGCAATGTTTAATTAGTTTTTCTAAAATAAAACAATAAATTCTAACAAAATATATTAATATTTTTTAGCTATTCGAGGTTTAATGATAGATTAATATTTTATGAAAGATTGATATTTTTTTGGAAGGTTTGATTTTTTCAAATAAATATTCGAAATGGTAATAAAAATGTAAGTTTTTAATAAACATTTAAACTCTTTATAAAAATTGGATTTCTTATGAAATTAATTATTTTTATTTTTTATAAAGTTTGAATTTTCTCTAAATAGTTAATTTTTTAAAGGAACCTAGAAAGTCAATTTCTTAAAAAAAAAAAAAAAAATGTTTTTTTTGTAGTTTTAAAATGCCGTGAAATTTTTCTAACACATTTTAACTTTTGTTTCTACGGTAAATTGGAAGTATTTAAAAAAATATTTTTCTACAGTTAAACGTGACATAACTAAAGATAAATATATTTTTGTTTATTTTGTGTTTCAGAACGATGTTTTTATAACTTCGACGTACCTTCTATACTTAAACGCAACTACTATAGTTAAAACTTCCAAAATGTTACAGCATCGCTGGAACACATGCTAATTTACTTTAAAAATTGCTTTTTTCAAAATAACAAAAATTTAATAACTTATGTCACTTTTAAGATGAAAAAAAATCTATTTTTGTGAATGTTTGAAGTTTGTCAAATAAAATTATTATTTGTAAATTGTAAATGTATAAATACTTCAATTGGTAAATTCGTGCCTCAATGTACATAAAAATGTTCCCACGAGTACATATATTTCAAATTTATATGTGTATTTATTCAATCTTCCGAGAAAAAGAAGAACTTTCTGGGTTATCTAAACTTGGAAATTTGAATTTTTAAAATGAAACATTTAAATTAAATATGAAAATTTGAACTCTCATAATATCTGAGTTTATTATAATTTTTTTTGTAAAAAATTTTATTTAAAAAAAGAAGGGAAAACTGACCATTATTGTTCCCTACACAATTTTAGTTTATTAGGGAGCATCTAGCTCCGAAAACGAGATTTTTTTAATGAGCCGGAAAATGATGAGCAATGTAATTCATAATTGATCCAAATCAAGTTTGTAATTAAAAAATAAATCACATAAAAATCACTTAATTTTCGCAAAAAGGGAAACTTAAAATTTTTGTATGCACCTATATCCAAAAAGTATAATTAAAAAACGGCAATCATCAATAAAGGCGATTCCAAAAATGGTCATTGCTCTATCTCAGAGTTTGATAAAACTAATATTATTAAGTACGCGACTTATATAAGTAACCATTATTTTATTTTAATGAGGTAAGCAAGTGAGAAAAAAAATCCGGTTACTTAAAATATATAAAAAAAAATCATTTACTCTAACGTTATGATAATTTCATCCTTAACATGAACAACCCAAATATTCTCAATTAACTAGAAATCTTTCAGTATTTAAAACCCAGGTAATGATATTTAATATTTTTAATAAATATTTTTAAAAAATAGACTTAATTCTAAAATTAAATTTTTCCATTCCACTTATTCAACCGTATAATGAAATGAAGCATGTTATCAGCTTTATTAATACTTTATATGGACCCTCTAGTTTCAAAACCAGATAGATCACTTTTGACACATTTTTCAAGAGAAGGAAAAAAATAATTAATTGAATGATTTATGGAAAAGTTTTATATATATTTTTATAAATTGGTGTTAGATAGACACAGGTCTTAACCAAATTTTAGATTTATGTGTGCATACTTTGAGATATGATTTTCTTCTTCTTTTTGATGTATCTGGTTTTGCAACCAAGCTATGTGATCTATCTGGTTTTGCAACTGATTACTGCGCTGCGATTAGTGCGCAGTAGCCTACGCGCATCTAGATATATCCGCTTTTAAAACTGATTTCTTTACTTATCTGATCTGGAACTAACTCATACTTTAATACCGAAAATGAATAATATCTAGCGGGTTTGGAATGATATGACTTCGTCTACTGATAGATCAGTAAGAAAATATGTCATAATCTGAAACTCGAAGAAAAGTTATCAATCTGGTTTTGAAACTAGAAGGTTCATATACATCCTATTTATTTCTCTTGTCCTGAGTACTCAAGGGTATTATTGTAAGGGAATAGAAGCATCTCTAAATGCACCATTAGGTAAAAGTGCTACCTGGAAAACGTAATTGTAAATTCTAAAATCCTTCTATAACATCTAATAGTAATTGATATTTCCATCAACAATCTTATTCGTTGGCAATACAACAATTTTTGCAGATTTCTAATTATATAAAAAAGTTTTAGGTAAAATATTTTGACAGAGGATATATAATTTATGTATCTTTCGTGCTTTTAAAACCAATTTATTGCCAATTTTATTTTCATTCAATGAAAACTTCTTTTACTCAAAAGATCTAAGCAGGAATGCTTAATTCTGATAATCTTACCCATTCGATATTTAGCGTTAAAGCACTTTAAAAAGCAAACTGTCCATAGCTGTTTGAAGATTCTTGATAAATTCAAACCTATTTAAACTAATCTCACTACTCTGTTTGAAGAATGTCCCCCTTCAACTAACTTCAGTTTTGGTCATTTCAAGCAGTTTGTCAACTTAGAAACGAAGTTGGATGTATTTGTTTAGTGTTAAAAGATTTAAGCTATTTTATCAAAACACCATTTGCTCATAGTGACAAGAACTAGGGAGTTGTCATCGTCAAGTGTACGAAAGAAAATTTCTTTTGATTCGTGGTCACTATTGCAAAAGCATTCTTTTGTCGATTGTTTTATGTAACTTCCCTATTTCAAATAATAAGGGAATATAGAGAAGATCATATTTGAACTACTTGCTAATTGATGAAAGATCAATATTTACTTTTAGAGTTTCTTTACATAAATTGTGAAATTATTGTCTGGTAAACACTTTATAATAATCCGTCTTTTAATGCATTTGTTTGTAGGAGATAGTTTTTGGACGTTTTAGAGAAATAATTAGTCTAGGGATTAATTTGTACTGATAAACTGTCTCAGACCACTTTAAATGATGCACTTAAATTCTCTAAAGTCATTCTAAACGTCAACTTTTGAAATTTTATTGAATAAAATCCCTTGTATTTATAAGATTTTTCTTGCCCAATTCACTACAGAAAGACAATTTACAAACTTTAATATTTCTAAATTAAAAATATCGTTAAGTATTTATTCGTTGATATTTTTGTGAGATTCACAAGATCTTATTTTATACGGATAAAAACGTTCTTAAGTAATAGTTCTTAATAAATATTTAGTTATAAAAAAAAAAGGAAAAACTACCCCCTATTATTCAAAGTATACAAATTAAAGTTTAAATAAATCCGCTATTTTAGGTTTATTTTAGATTTAAAATGTTTTCAAAGTCTATAGACATTTATTACACACTTTATAATAAACTTTTATATAAATAAATAAATAAGTAAGTAAATAAATAAATAAATAAATAAATAAATAAATAAATAAATAAATAAATAAATAAATAAATAAATAAATAAATAAATAAATAAATAAATAAATAAATAAATAAATAAATAAATAAATAAATAAATAAATAAATAAAAAAAAATCTGTAATGGGTAAGTAATAAAAATTAATGTCAAAAATATTTTTTTCTGAGTTCACTTTTTATAATTTTTCAGTAGGAGCAGTCATATTTAACTATTAAAGTAATAAAAGTAAATGAGGAGTTATTTCTATCATAATAATTCTCCTAAGTAAGTATTAACCAAAATTGTATGCATTAAAACAAATTACAATATTTTTACTATTTTATACATTCCAAACATTCAGTTTAAATATAGTCTAAATTAAAACATATATAAAATATCTTATAAATAATTTCTTTTATTCAATACATGCAGTTTTGGATAATTGCTAAAATAGCACCGTCCAAGAAACACATTTCGAAATTATAACACATATTTCTTTATGAGATTCTCATTTATGTATTTAAATGTACTTTTGAATTTAATTTCAATGTGTGAGTTTGAAAAATCTGAAAACAGATTGAAATAATAAACCAGGGACAGTCCAATTATGGAAATGAAATCAACGGAGTGTTATACAAATGAAATTAGAGTTCTCTATCAAATTCAACAATTCAACCAAGCTCATAGCAACAATAAGGATAAATACGAATTTAAGTGCAAATTTTGGGTCTCTTTTCAGGGTTGCGAAATTTGATCTTGAAACAGGTCAGATTGTAATAATATTTTGTTACGCATCAAAACGTAATTGTTTAATTTTATTCTTATCTACGCAAATAAGTTGTTTTATTCGAGGCATATTGACTTAAAACATATTTTGTTATGAAATAACACAATGGCTTAAGGTAAGGTTTATTTTCAATAAAGTATCCTTAAGGATTTTTCGAGCTTCCGGATTTTAATATTCAGTACCTTAAGTAATAATTTCACCGGAGTCCATTTAATAGGAAACGAATGAACCTTGTTAAAAACGAATGGAAGCTGGTTACCTATTTCTAAAATTTTATTATTATGAGTGTTAATTAAAATGTCATGGAAATTGAATAGGAAGGTGTAAAAAGGGGATTTCCATAAACTGAACATAGCATATATACCCTTTTTACATCTTCTGCTTCAATTGCTTTTGTAGTATTAATAACAGTTTGTATGCTTTATTGTAATAATCTAAATGGATTTCGTCTGCTTTAGAATAATATTTTTATTTATACATCTTATATGTTCTAATTATTGTACTCTGAATTTATGATAGCCTTAATAAAAATAAACTGTAAAACATTATAATATATAAGTATAGAACAATAGCTATTTAGTAATAAAACTAAATTTAAATTTCTAGGACAAAATTAAGCCCAGAAAAATCATGAACTCTGGTCAACAATGATTGATACAGAGATATACGTAGTAATTAAGCTACTGACGGCAAACTTATGATTTGCCACTAGTTGCCCTACGTTTGGTTCTTTATTGACACCTTCTGCTGGTTTACTGTTGGCTGTCATGCATTGGATGTCTGACGAATATCCGTAGAAGGACAACTTATGAAGGACAAAAGCTTTAATACCTTTTAAATCAACATTGCTCATCGCCTGGCTTTTATTTATATACAATAGATATAATTCGATATTATGGTTTTGATTACGTAAACCTTTCACGATTATTTGTATTTTGTTTTTAAACTTTAGTTCACTGACTAATATCTACTAGTTATATTTTATAGTTGGTATAATTACGGATTAAAAAAAATACTTATTGGGGACCTCTGCTGGGGCATAATAGTGAACCTGCAGACCAAAAAAGTAATATTTCAAGTAAGGCAACTGACTTAGTAGCTTACATTAGTAATGGACATCAACTTCATACTACTGCTGTGCAGAGTCAGATAATTATTTTTTGTAATTTTATTTATAGAAGGTTGTACTACTTATATTTGTCATAGAAATAATAGCTCATATACTAAATTCTACCTGTCTATATGACAATAATTAAATATATAGAGTTAGCTTATTTTTTTGTCTAATACACAAGGTAACCCGAAAACTGTTTTGTTTCTTCCTCATACTTTGAAACTAATGAAAGAGGAAAAAATAGAGGTATAATAATAGTAGTAAGTGGTAGTTATAGATTATGTTTTTATTAACAATTACAAAAAAAAATCCCTTCAGGAGTGTCTTGAAAGGGGTATATGACAGACACATTTGACTTTTTTCGTTAATTTTGGAGATATCATTACAATTTTTTTCACATATGCGTGCAAAGCATATTAACATAACCACATCAAACATTAAAAAAAATCATAATTTTTTTAAAAAAATACAAAATTACAAAAATTGACCTTTCTAATTTTTTTAACATAAGCCAAGAACATATTTTCTGAACAACTTAAATTTTGCATTTTTATAAACAAAATAATGCGGTTAACAAACTATTTTTTACAGCTTTTTGTTATTTGTAAAACATTTAAAAAAAAATTGAAAAAAAATCGCTAATTTTACTTTTCAATTTTTTTTTATAAAAATACTGAAACAAATATAATATATATATATATATATATATATATATATATATATTATTAACCCCTAAAGACAAATTAAAGTAATATGTTTGAAAACACACTGTAGCAACAATTTCGAGCAGTTTCTTCAAATATATATCAATTTATATAAATTTAAACTTGATCAAACATGAATGACAACATGTCAAAGATGAAAAAAGTCACCACATAGAAAAATTAGTTGGAAGTTACATATTCAGGTAATTTTATACCAAAGATTAATATTGATTTGCAAAAAATAATTAGTTGTACTATCGTAGAAATATAATGTTGGTGTATTCAAAGTGAAATTAACTTTTTTTAAAGCAATAAAATAGTTTCGGAATTTTTTGATTATGCTATACCCCCTTAATAGTGGCATATAACAACACCGGGCTTTATGTTTTTTATCTCTTAAATATGGTTGCATTTACTTATTTATATAAATTAATATTTTTCCCCTTCTAATAAGTTTATTTTTAATATGATTTTTTTAGAATTAAAATAAACTTAAAAAAATTAAAAGATAATTTAAATACAGTAAATATATATCAGGAGTACAATAAAAGGCTGCACAACTGTATTTAATTAATTCATAATGTAAAATAGTAACTTAAGATTTACTTAATATATGAGTGGATGTTTATTTATTTTTATTAAAGGAGATTTATTTCTCGTGCTCAAGTTTTTCAAGCCAAAATCACCGAACCGAAGTTGTATATTTTAAAATATAAATAGTATTTAAAATTTAGTATAATACAATTTGTACAGTATAAGTAATTATAGAAATTATACTAAAGTAAATTTTTGCCAATGCTCTAAGGCATCGATGTAGTACTACTTTAATATTAAAAATTTAAAAAGTAATCACACCTTAAACAATTAAAAAATATTTTTAGGATAATTTAATTGATACTACAAACTAGTTAACATTGACCAAATAATATTAATTTGCTATAATAAGTTGCTCCAAAACCCAATTAAAATATCTAAAATTAAAATTTCTACTTATTCTAAAGTATCAAATAACAATAAGTCAAATATATCAATAATTAGAATATAAAATACATACAACAAAATATATCATTGCACTAGAATAAATAACCTACCTCCAAAGTTCAACGTTTTCACAACTGAGCCCAAGATCTTAACTTCATGCAAACCCCTTTATGATATGCCTCAACCCTACCACGGCATACAACTTGTGACCTGCTTAAAGCTACCCAGGTCAACGCTCCAGAGATTGTGTGCAGGAACGCACCACTGTGAGTCTATGGGAACGAAGGGGCCCTTAAGGGGTCCCATCTGAGACAGGAGCCCCAGTTAAAAAATCGTCGGAACTGAGGCTACTCCAGAACGTTCAACCCTTTCTTGCACCCCTTTCGGCTCCCGACAATGGAAAAGGAGCCATACCTGGGTATTCAACCCGGGGCAAGAGGGTTCAATCGCCCCAAACTGCACCGCTGCTCCGGAAATTCCTGTTAAAAAAATCGGCCCTACCTGCATCGGTATTTGCAGGTAGGTGCAAACCGGAGTTGAATGTCCCGACAGTAAACACAGATTTGGGATTTCGAAGCTGTCTTGAGTTTTGGGAAGTGTTTGCAAAGTTTGGTTGTTGGATAGACCTGAAACAAATTTTGTAAGATTTTATGGGTTGGTTTTTAGAGTGGTATGTCTTAAAAGTGTTAACATTGTCTAACAGCCTTTCAATATTAGATAGTCATGAGACTAAATGCGATAAGTAGTCAAGAGATTAACAGCAATAAATAGTCATGATACTAATTGCAGACAGTAGTGGTTAGACTAACTGTAATAAATGATCATGAGGCTACCACAATAAGTAGTCAGAAGACTAACTTCATTACAAAGTTACGTCACTGAAATATATAGTCTTGAGACGAACTGCAAGATACAGTCTTGAGACGAACTGCAAGATACAGTCTTGAGACGAACTGCAAGAAACCAACTTCAAAAACTAGTAATAAGATAGTCATCGGTCATTTTCATATCATTGTCATCATTTTATAAGGTTGTACGGATAAGTTTTGATTGAATTTGCTTTAATGAATCCAATACTGTGTCTTTAAGAAAGCTTGAGTACTAGTATAGTCATGTGACTAATTAAGACGGATAATCATTATATTAACTCCAATAAATTCCACGATATAAACGAATTCGAGGTATTTAATCAATACATGTTTCAACAAGTAAGTGCGAATCGAGTTTGAACATCTTTAAAGCAATTTAATTTTTTTGAACGTTTTGGGTCATGTTCAAAATTTGTGGAGCAGTTTGTTTTAATGCAAATTTTACAAAGTTTTCAGAATTGCTTTTGAAAGTTTTTAAAACACATAATATTGTGCGTTTAAAATAATTTTGCTATAAAGAAAGAGAAATTTAATACGATTGTAATAATTAGGATAATAAAAAGGGTTGAATGCCCCTAGGAGGCAAACCATGTTTAAATTTAGATGTTGTCTTAAAATATGAGTTTCGTTTTCGAAAGTTATGAGACATTAATCTGTGACCAATAATTTGCATATTTTTATAAATTAAAAGAACATTGGATGAAGAAAACATCTCAGACTCCAATTTCAAACGAAGCCATTTGTATAGTTCAATTATCAGCTCTAGTATCTAGTTCGTTTAATTGGAAATTAAGATTTCCGTGGATATCCATTTAAAAACTATTTTAAAACCTCTGACGCTCATGGACGTGATATTACGTCCAGCTATCTCTAGTTTTTCCAGAAAGACACCCATATTTTAAATTCATTAAGATATCCAATTTTACAATAATTTTTTAATTTAAAAGTTTGAGGTACAACTTAAAAGCTATATATTTACAATTATTTACAAATTTAAAAATCATATAAAAACGCGCAGGAAACGTTTTTTAAACTTCCAATCACGGAAAACAACTTTGCATTTGTAAAAATAGTGGTCAGTGAGTTAATTAATTTATTTAAAAATTTCTAATGAAATTAACATTTTTAGATAAAAATACTAATTTTTTAAGAATTATCTCTAAAAAGTAAATCTTAAAATGTTTTTTTAACTGATTTTTAAGCTAAAATAATTTACACCGTAAAACTAATTTATGTCATAATAAGTTATACAGAAGTAATTTTTAATTTTATCAGTTAAATTTTCATTTAAAAATATGAAAAAGAATTAATTTTTTTTAACTCAAAGCTCTATATAAACTAAGTTTTAAAACACAAATATACTGCTTTTTTGTAATTTTTTTACAATAAATATTTTCCTAAAATTTACATTTTAAAAGCACTTTACAATTTAACAGTTTTATACTTCTTTTCTCGATTTTTTATTTATTATTTTTAATTTCTGAGACTAACAAATCGTTTCTAATAAAAACACATATAAAGATAATACGAAACTGAAACATATGGTAATGCCACTATACAAAAATCCGATTTTATAATAAAATTGATTTCAAATACATTTTAAGTATGAGTCTTGAGAGGATTACAGGGGTGAAAAATCGAACCTTAAAAACTTTTTCCGCGTTGCTCGCACCCCCCCCCCCCTCCTTACACACACACACACCTTTCCGCCTTCCCCTCCCTTCAGAAAATTTCTTGAAGCCCAAGTAATTGCTTTTCGTGACATTAAAGAACATTGTTTTTATTCACAAGCACATACACAACGAAATAATTAATCACGCTAAAATAATTGATCACGATGCCTGGATAAAGGGAATAAATTATACCGAGGGCTCATTTTTTTGTATGGAAGGCTATCATTATTTGTTTTAACATCATAAATGGGCGGGAACAAAGCCAGAGATTATGTAAGGTACGCGAAGATATGCATTTTTTTTATTATTCGTACGGAAATTTAGGAATTACAGAATATTAAAATATCTTTAAAATGTTAGTAAAATTAAATATTTAAATATGAAGGGGATATTTTTGTAACATATTTTTTTTTACTTTTAAACAATATATATTTTTTATTTCTATTTTTCTTTTAAACAAATCACAATTCAAATTAACATTCGGTTTTCATTTTACTTAATAGAATAATTTAATAAAATACAAAAAGCTTAAAAATATTAAAAATTGGACATTGATATATTCTGAAGAATTTCTTCATTAAAATATTAAAAATTGTTCAATTTATATTTTCAGTTCAAATACACATGATACTATGTATTAAACATGGAATGTTTATTTTAATAGTAGTACATTATTTAGTAGGAAGTATATTTTAGATTGTACAGTTTATTTTTGTAATTGTGAAAAATTTAAAGAAATTGCAATATATTTTTAAAGAAATACTTTTTAAATATATTTTTACTGGCTACAATAAATTGGGATGTTTATTTAAAATTTGGAAATTAAATAAGCAGTGTATTAAGCATCAAAAAAACTTACAATTACTGAACAGCATTTAGTCAATGTTGTAGCTCTTAATATTTTATTACTAATTAAAAATAAACAATATAATATTTTTCAAGGTTTTATAAATAGAAACGTTTTAATAAGTAAACACACAATGTCCAAATATTTGACCTAATTAAATTAATTTTATATAGTATCTCATATCAAAAACAATTAAGCTGAAATTTAATTATATTGTTTTCTTTTTGAAAACTTAAAATGTTTTATTTTTTAAAAATTTTGTTTTATATTACTCAAATAATAATAAAATTTAGTAAGGGTACGGTTAATATTTTAAGTTGAAAAGAACTTTAGCACTGAAATAAATCACCAAGAGTTGTGGACAAGCCATGGTGAATGTAGAAGCATAGATAACAAAGAAAATATAAAAAAGCCTTCAAGGAGCCATCCTAACTTATTTTATATTAATCTTTAAACGAGACAGTTTATTTAACGATGATCTCTCTTTCAGATAAATAGTTCAGATAGACAATTCATTAATGAATACTACAACTCAGCTTGACCAAATTTAAGAACATTTAGTTTTTTTTAAATATTATTTTAGAAATATTATTTTCGTCGGTAAGTATAGAAAATTTACAATAAATAAAATTGGTACAGAAAATTTATTTACTAGTTTGTAGTTTAACTGAAAAATGGGACAATTATTTTTTATTGTTATCAATAGAAAAAAAAAATATTTTTATGTTTGTAAAATTACAAAACAGTATTCACCGTTTTTTTTTACAATTAAATTTACTTTAAAAATTCGTTTATTTTGGAGGGTGCGATTGCTCATTGATAAAGTATTCGGTTCGTAATCGGAAGGTTGTGAGCTCGAATATCGACGTGGATTTAACAAGATGTAGAGAAGACAAGATGTTTACAGGTTCGCTCTTAAAAATCATCTAAAATATCCACAATTTTAGCCGATATGTATAAGTGACTGGTACACGCTAAATATAATAATGGTCCAATGCCCTGACGCCCATTGAGGTTTTGTTGATACTATGGTTCTAAAATTACCACTGAGCCATAATAATCACTGGAGGGAATGCTAAGCGTGCGCGGCCACTTTTTTGAGCCAAGGTAGAAAATATAGTCTTCCCTCATGGTGGTTGTCATAGAATGAAGTGCATACATCCTAGTTTTAAAACCACATTTATGGCTTTCAAAAATACATTAAATGTTACACATGCAATGTTTTCCATACTTGTTTTCTTACTTACAAGAAAAGGAAAAGAACATATTAATTAATTAATCTAGTACTCAAAACCGAAGCAACACTACTTAACAGTACAAAAGTCAATGTGGAATGTTTTCTCAACCTTCTCTTCCGAATAGTATCCATCCGCACTCCACTGGCACCCAATGGAAACATTCACCCCAGTGTTTATATTTTTATCGGTATAAATCCCTGACCATGGTTGTAAAATTACGAGACGTTACTTGGCTGTTTTAAGGCTCTTAAAAGAGGTCGGAAATAGGCAGTAGGATGTGTACCATAACCATACGTTTATCTTGATATTATTTAAAATGTATTCTAGCATACGACGGACGGATATAATTTTAATATCTTGGGGCTATTATTTGGAATAATGACAAAAAATAAATTTTAGATTCATCTTCATCATTTTCAATTTTTAGGCAAATGTGCTATACTGTAGACACTCGATATAAAGATCCTTCACGAGACCAATACGTGTAGTCGTTATAACGAAAACGTCGTTGAAATGAGTATAAAATCATTGCATTATAAACTAGTTAAACGATTGGAATTTTCAGTGGAAATCGTTGTAAGGAAAGAATCGCTATATCCAGTGGTCGTTGAAAGGAGAGTGTATGGTATTGTATTACAGGATTGTTAATATTGTTATTAGAATGGGAAAATAAAGATTATAGAATAAACCTTTTTTGATTTATAAAGTAGTAAGAATAAGATCGAATTTTATTTTTTTGCGTATCAAAATTGAAAAAAATTATAATAATAAATTGCCTTGGTTCCTAAACTTGTCGTATGACTATAAAACAGTGTGACTATAAAAAAAAGTTTCACTGTTTAAAGGCATCTGCAGTTAAAAACTAATGAATCGAATATCACCGAATTTCATTTTAAGGCACGTGGAGAAGATTTACATATTTTTTTTTTACTTTCTAAAATCACCGATAGGGGGAATTTTGGCTCTGTCCGTACAGAAAACAGATGTAATACACGCAAAAAAAGTTGAGATAGACACGCAGATTAATTTTGTAATTACAATCAAAAGAAATAAACCATTTTTCGTCAGAATCAGGAAAGCACATTGGATGCAATTAGCTATAATAAGAAAAGTTGGCATATTGAAAATAGTCTATGTGGTTCTGGGAACACTAAGTCTGGCTAACTCTGGTAAAGGATTATTTCCTTTGACTTTAATCACTAAATCGATTTGTTTGTCTATCCCAACCTTTTTACTGATATTATACCCGTTTTCGGCTCGAACAGCGCCAAAATTCTCCCTACCGGTGATTATTGGAACGGACATTTTTTTTCCCAATGCCTTCAATACTCTTAATATAAAATTTGGTTAAAATTTGGTTGCGTTCATTATTTTTAGCTATATATTCTTCTAAACAGAGAAATTTATTTTATTGTCACATTGTTTATTATTATTTTTTTGTACTATTATTTGTATTTTTAATTTTTTATAGTATTTTTTTTCCGTGTAAGGAAACGTTTGGAAAAGTTTATGTGACGTATTTAAACTAATGATAGATTATCCAAATAAAGATTTACTTCTTTTTCTTACTAAAACAACTCATGAAATTTTGAAGATGTATGCTTTCAAATACAAATTTTCATCAAGTTACAGATATCTCTGTATTTACTGATTTATGTTAGACTAAATACTAAAAAGGTTCGATCATTGTAAGAAAAATGCAAGTTTTTAAATCAAAATTTAAAACTTTACCAAATGAATAAGGTATTAAAAAAAGACACTAATTTGCTTGACTTTATAGTGATCAAAGTTTTTGGTGCATTATATATTTCCCACTTACGGGAATTGAACACTTCAATGACACTTGATGAAATATCATTTTTGAAAAAGAACCATCAAAAGTTAGTCATTGGAAACTATTCGAAACCACATGAAAGGCAGAAAGTTAACAATCCTAGTGGCGAGATGCTACGGATTTTTTTACTCTACTACAAGATCATAAAATCTTATTTCAAAAAAGAAATCTAAGCTCGATATTTTGCTTCAGAGAATGTCTTTATACTAATTCTACGTTTTCTCACTTAATTAACAAGTCGCCGAGTCAGTGCTTCCGCTGAAGTATCCGTTGAGGGGACACTCATCCGCTTAGAAGGTCAAGTTGTGTACGTTAAACGCACAAAGGGAAGACAATGGAAAGAAATCCAACTTCGTAATAATTGGTGTTACAAATTAAGCTTGAGATTGGTACATAAGAACAAATCAGACTATTATTTTACAAGTAAGTTCAGTATACTGTAACTATATAAACTAATCCGAAATTGGTGTGTATTAGTAAAGACTACTTTTAAATTAAGTAGGATTTTTAATGTTTATCCTTAACGAGTTGTGAGAATTTTTAATTTTGCAAAAATAATAACAGTAATGATAATATCGTGTTTTATGTAAGTGTTGGTACGAATTAGAGTTAAGGCAAAAACTCTAATTTTAAAAGCAATCGAATTTTTAAATTTAAATAGAAATTAAGTTATATTCATTTCCCTTTGACTAGCAATATGGATTTTCACAGCACCATAACATCTGAACATTAAAAATATAATTTGAGCCGTCTAGTTTCAAAACCAGATAGATCACATTTGACAACTTTTTCAATAGAAACAAAAAAATAATTAATTTCATTATTAGTGAAATAATTTTATCTTCTCTTTTTTATAAATTGGAATTTGATTGACATGTCTTAAACAAATTTGAACTATGTGTAAGTATTAATTAGAGTTTCATGACAATTTTATATGTAAGTTTCAGATATAAGACATGTTTTTAAATATAAATACGTATTTAAAGGTTTAATTTTATGCAATTGCGTAATAAAATGCTACGTTAGTTTAAAAGCACTAACATAGTTTTATAAATCACAGAAATCCAAGATTCACTGTGGTACAGTGCCTATGTAGAATGGTTAACTTGACGAGTATATGCCAAACATTTATTTATTGCGCACTTTTTTTGAAAAAAAAATTCTTCAAGAAAATTATACGCAAACCAGAAAATTTTGAAAGGTGCGCACAATTTTTAAAAAGTGAAAGAATAAATAAAAGGATCATTGTGTAACATATTCTCCCCTGTATTAAAATTTTACTTTTTGTACTCAAATGTATTGTTATTAATATCGTAAGAATTGTTATACTCAATATTGTTTTTCAACAACAAAAATACTGGCCGCTGTACCTCGGCGCCATTCTTTGTAGTTAAGTTTAAAGGGACACAGTACCCCAGAAATTGTAAGATTCACGATTTTCTTTATTTGCTAAAATTGTTGTTTGGAATTTTCTATATATGATCGCAAAATTCTAGAACTGTATCTATGTTTTTTAACGAGTTATTTGAGACTTTATGCTGGATTGATAAGTGTGTTTTTCAAGAAACGAAAATTATAAATCGTTTTTGCTCAGTGTTTGGTGTTTTTCTTGATATTAATTTTTTCGAAAGGTTTTTTTACTATTAATGGTGAACAATATAATTTAGTAAGCATATTGTAAAATATGTGTATTTTAAAAATTAGCATGCGAATTATCTCAATGAGTAGTAGTATTTAAAAAAAAAGTTACTAATTTAAAAAAAAAATATTTTATATTTTTATGAAAATTTTGTTGTGTTATTATGAATAATTATTTATATAGAAATCAAATACATGTAGTACACAACATGTTAATGCTAATTCTTATGCATAATAGTTCAATAGATCTGAGACAAAATATTAGTGAACAAATATAAATATTTGGCCTTAGCGATTAAAAAAAGCTTAAAAATTCGAAAAGATTTAAATTAAAAAAGAAAAAAAAATACAACAAACAATTATGGAATTTCTGGGTAAAATGTGGTTCTCTTATATAAATTGAAGTAATATACACTACAATTTTTATTCAAAAAGCCAAAAAATAAAATAAATGTTTAGGCGGAATTGTCTCCCCTTAAAAAAAATATTTTTTTTGCTTCGTAAAGGAAGACTTATAATAAATACCCTTTAAAAAGCAACTAAATATTCAGTAAAATTTTTAATCAGAACATTTTAAATAATATACTCAAAATCTACTCTTTTGAAGTGGTTGATTCCTTTAACTGAAATTTTGCTTAATATCAAATAAAAGATTTTATCAAATGATTTAAAAAATGTACTAAATATACAGTGATGCTTATTAATTTCTTTTAAACAAAAATAGATCAATACTAATAATTCCAAACATAACTGGTTAAAAAAATCGGTAAAACTAACCGAATCAAAACATTTATTAAAAATATTCAGTAGCTTCTTTTCAAAGTTAAATAGGATAAGACTTCCATCTGCACCATATTTCTTATTTTATTTTTTATTGTGTGTCGTGTAATGTGAGCTGATTTCAAATCAAATAAACCTTATTCATTTGCAGACCAAGTAAGAAGTCACGAAACATAGTATCTAATTGCGGAACAAGTATATACAATGTTTCGCTCATTGCGATTTTAAACGCTGCCTTTAGGGAATAAACGTTTGAGACATTATCTTTCAGGGTCAGAGCAGGTCTTGCGCAATGTCCATATATTGCTGCTTCATTTTTTTGTTGTTCTTTTTTGGAAACTTTCTAGGTCAAGATCAAGACATTACGGATTTTATTAAGAACCGGATATTTCACTCTTAATTTTTTTTAATTAATATATTTTTATCCAAAAAAAACACCAGAATTTTTTTGCGATTGATTGAAGAAATTTCTAAAAAAAATGAAATAAAAAAACTAATAAATAATTATTATGATTATAGTGGTTCAACTTGCAAAGTGAGCATTAAAAGGTCAAGAAACTAATGCTTTTAATGCAAATATGTTTAAAAGGTAATGTAAGTCTACATCGTGATACGTTTATTAAAAGGATATAATTAGTAGGACATTTTAAATTTAATTTTTTGTTGCATAAGCATACAAAGGTATTTTTTATAGTTTTATTTTTATATATATTTTAATTATAAGTCCGATCTTGCAATATTGTGTTTTATTGATGTCTAATAAAGATGATTGAATGGCAGTTATCATTGTAGTTATAATTATTTTAGTAGTATGTATTACAATACATTAAATAAAAATCAACAAAAATAATTAAGTTAGTGAGCAGAAAGTTATATATTTAAACATTTTGTATTGAATACATGTATATTACCCCTCCCCCTCCTTTTTATTATTTCAATTAAACCAAATTTAATATACCTGCAATTGTGGTAGAAATTACAATTGAAAATTGATGTTCAGAAAGTTAAAGTTACCAACTCACAATATATCACACATTTAGTTAGAACTATATTATTGTACAAACTTGGGGCTCATTGAGTAAGCCCATATCAAGAAGTAAATAATACTATAATCATATAAATAAAAGAAAAAATAATATTTAATTGGAAACTTTAAAGCCCATTACCTGAAATGTGGGTTGGTAGCTTTCTGCATAATACCGTTCAATTAAAATTAATTTCAATAAATAAATAATTTTTAAATTGTATTTATCATAAACGATGCTTTCCAAATATATTCAACTAGTTTATGATAAATTAACCTTTTTTCACTAAAACTTGATTAAAACTATCGACTAGAAAATTATAAAAATTAATTATCAAAATAAGAATTTTTATGAAAAAAGAATGTCAGAGTATATAGTTGTAAACTTATCGATACTTGAAAAGTGTGATGATGAAATTGGAAAATTTATTTCTCAGTAAGAGCACTCATTTCCTTTCTAAACTAGCAAAAATATTCGGAGTATTTCCCAGAGCTAGTGGAAAAACAAAAGTGACGTAGGCTTCACTCATGACTTTGGATTTAGTCACGAAATCGTTTATCATGACCACAAGACAGCGTCGATCAGCGGCCGTTGGACTACATCCAACGCTGGATTTTTTGTGCTTGATATAGTATGAATGCAGTCTGTTGCGGGCAGCCGGGCTAATTGAACGCAGCATTTCCAGAATTAATGTCCTAAAACGTCCTAATGGTAGTAGATGGATAATTTTTCTAGTGTTAACGGAAAAGAATTCATAAAGTTTTACCACAAACATTTTGTTTTGCACTGTGAGGGCTTGGGTGGAAAGTGGTGTTCTTTTTGGGTAAGATGGGGTGAAAGTTGTTTAAGTTTGTTTGGGAATGTTTTTATTTGTGGTTGAAGTATGAAGTGGTGTTTTTTTTTTACAGGAATTTAGATATTAGCTGGAAAACTTTTATTAGCAATAGAAAGGCTGTTCCGTTGTCGGACTGAACTGTATTTTAATTCATTCTGTCATTTACATTTGAACAAAATAATAGGGCCTTGTTTTGAACTCGTACACAATTATTTAAAATTCAACGAAAGGGGTTACTATTTTTAGAAACAATTATTTAATAATGATAGTGCCATTAACTCTGCGAAAATATATATAAAAAATCAATTACAAATTGAGTATTTCATACAGAATGAGGAGTTTTGTAATTCAAATAGAGAAAGTTGGGTAGTTATTTCTAAAAATATCGAAATAAATAAAAATAATGTTTATATTCTTATTTCTTTTCTTACAGGACTTGGAACAAAAATGCAAAGCTCCAATAAAGAACACAATGGTCCAATGGAAGCTGCTGTAAAAAAATTATTTTTCTAATGAAATTAAAATCACCATTCAGTGTTCAAAAGAATATCCTATCGAGTCTTCTGTGCACTTTAAAAAAACCTTCAGGCATTGAAATCGTCCGGAACGACATTTATAAATATATTTCTAAAGTCGTCACTGTATATTTATTATGTCCATTTTTCAGTAATTTCTTCAGCAACACAGAGACGTTGCAACAATGTTGCATAAAAGTCAGGTCTGGTGTTGCAAGCACGCCATTTTATTGCGTTTATGAAACGTGTAGGATAACCATATTCTTTATTACTTTACTTTGAAAACTAGTTGCTGGTGTAGTTTGTCTGATGAATGCATTGAATACTGAAAACCTAATTATTTAATTCATAACTATAAGGTTTCGAAATACACTTTTCGAGACTCCATGAATAAAACAAATTATTTCAAACTAAAAATATACTTCGGAAAACATCACCTTTAAAATCCTATAAAATGTACCGGTTAATAAAGCTTTAATTTCATATAATAATTTCATAGAATATTCTGAATTTTTATTTTTTTTAAATTGTAAATTAATTTAAAATATAACATTTTGAGAAGCTAAATATATCATTGAAATGTTTTATACAAATTATACGTATATGTATATGGTTTTACAATATATTTATACAGTTATCGCAAATTTTAAAAATATTCTATTTATTCAACCTATATGAAGTATTAGTAAATAAATAAAAAAATAAGTCTGGTTTATTGATGGTAGATTATTTGTCATTTACTTTAAATATCACATTTTTTAAATCGTTATGTAATAAAATATGAATATAAGTTGATATGAAACGCCAATAAGAATTTATAGGCAGTAATTTCATTGAACGTTACGGGCCATTAGAAAGCAAGATCATTTGAACAGTAACCACGATCCCCGAGCGAAGAAACTTCATCTAAAATGTTTCAATAATCCATATTTTTTCTTCGAAAAGAAGTCCCCTTTCCTAAAGTTATTAAGTACACGCAGTCCTTAAGCAAACTTCTTAAAAGCAGAGCACCCTATCGAGAATTGAACATTTGCTATTAAATGGTAATCATTATTATGATGGATACTAGCAATTATCTGGAAAGGTTCTAAACGAGCTACCATTAGATAACATTTAGCCGTAAGTGACAGCATGTGTTTAGGTCCTCAGCATTTGTCACTGCAAGCAGTTGCTGGGTTTTGAATACGACATTAAAATCACGATTCTGATTTCCTTCTGTATGCAAACGAATAGGGCCTGCGTTCCAGTTTATGAATCGTTAAACATCTATCGTTGAGCTTGTAATGAGTCCTCCTGAGCACACAGTGGGAGGGTTAATACGTATAATGAATAAGGGCTTCGATAAGTTTGCTATTTGTTCGCAGATGGGATAAGGTATTTGGAAAAATTCAGTTAGGGGGTTCGGGTTTGGGATCTATTTTATTTCGGAAATATTAGTCTAAACTATTATCCGAACCTGATACCTTCTTATTAAACATATTATACTTTACTTTCTTATTGAGGATAATTTATGGACATTAATTTGAAATTTGAACATATACAATCCTTTATCGAATTTATATAAACGTCTTATAGAAAATAAGTTGCAAATATTGTTTTATTTTTGTTATAAATGCACTTATTGTTTCATATTAAATGATTTAAGTAAATAGAACCAATTATAAAAAATAGGTAGATTTAATAAAAAAAAATTATTCTAAATTTTTCTATTTTTCTATTTAATTTATAGTTATTAATTAAACAAATTATAGAATTGTATTTTAAATATTTGTTTTTATTACGAGTGTTTGTATATAAAAATTTTATGCAACTATAAATAAATCACTTTTGAAAAAAAAAAACGAAATTTTTTAAGTAAAACTTCCACGTTAAAATAATTTTTAGTTAATGTTTCTCAATTTATCTCACAGTTCTTTCGTTAAATAAAATGTTTTTCTTCACAACACCTTTTTTTTTGCATCTTTTTCAAAACTGAAGTCCTTATAGATTTGTCATAGTCCTTACCTGAAATAAAAAAAATTGAATAAGTACTTGAGGCAAAATAATATAAAAGCAATATTTTATAATTTTGATTTATTTTATATAAGTAAAATTAGTGAATTCTCATAAAGAAATTATTCCATACGATAGCTATATAAAGCCATTACCAATTACAATGTGTTTTAACATACCGTAACGGGTTACAACACATAATAATTGGTAATGGCCTTATATAGTTATGGTATGAAATAATTACCGTAACATAGGGCTACTTAGACCCTGAGGAATGAATTTGAGTAACCTTCTACGGTCCAAGTAACTCTAAGTTACGGTACACAAAACTAGGAATTACATAATCACATATTCCAAATATCCTTTTCATTTATGTAATTCAGTTCTTATTTAAAATTTGATAATAACCTCGCCAGTTAAATATTCAGAAAATAAGCTGTAATTTTTTTTTTAAACTTATCTTATTGTTTGACTTTTGAAAAGTATAAAGTTTATTGCTTAAAATCTTTGCAGTGCACACATGTATTTTTTTATTTCAAATAGAAGCAGTTTATAAAAAAATCCTTCATAAATTAAAGAAATTTGTTCTAGCTTTTTTAGATTAAAAATATTCAGTTTATAAATGTTTAGTTTTGATATTAGTATTGATTCGTTATTATAAAATGAGTAAATAATTTTTTTTAATTAATCATTTTAACATTTTAATTGATAATTCCCTGTATTACAGGCTAACATAGTTTAAATTTAAGTTTTTATAAAAATAATTTTTCTTACCACTGTGTAGATAAATTCTTATTTAAAACTATTGGATAAGTAAAAAATGAGTACAATTATCATTAAACTATTGATACAAATTCCAAATACAAAAAAATTAGAAGTATTGAATAATATTGTTTTAATATTTTTATAAAATTAAAAACATTTATCAAATAAAGTATTTATAAAATAAGAATGCTTTACTTTCATGGTGAAAGTTGTACCTTTATATCTTAGAAAGAATTCGTTGAAACAATGTTTCGATTATATTAGTTTTAATATTATTACTATCATGATACTTTCATTCATTAAATATTTTGTGCGGTCGAATCGATTAATTTGTTAAACTATTTTACCAGTTTAAAAATATTTTCTTTATGGTTAGGCTAACGACTTAAGGATTGTCTATTCATAGGCTTAAATTGATGTCTTATGCCCTGAAGTAAATTTATGGCGTTGCAGTCTTTTTTGGGTTTTGAAATATCCCTGATCCCTTAGGGATGAAGAGTTCGTCGATAATTACTTAATTACTTTGTAGATTTATGTGATCTAAGTTTGCTCGTATTATGCAATTTTTCTAAATTTCCTAACTACGACTATTTCAAAAATACAAAATCTACACCAGATTAAGACATTTAATTTTTTTACCCAAATGAGAATTTTTCTTTTATCAATCCAGTAAAAATTAATATAAAATGGATAAACAAGCAAAAATAAAATAAATATTAATATTTTTTTAATAAGTACAACGATTTCCGAAAATATTAGTAACGAGATCTACGAAATAGAAATGATTGTTTCATAAAAAATAATTATAAAAAATTATTTATTGAAATTGTAATATGAAGTTAATAGAACTTATTGTTTCAAAATGAATAATTGTAAACAAATTATTTATTGAAATTGTAATATAAAGTTAAGACTAAATAAAAAAATAAGGTAGAGAAAAAACGAGTTAATTTAATGAATATTTTTCAACAACTAGTTGTGGCTTATTTTTTTCGAATTTTTATGAACCTTTCTATGACGTCTATAAAAAACTGAAGTTGTTAGAAATATTACAGAAGACCAAATATGAGCACTTTTTAAAGTGTTAAGTTCGAAAAATGAAATTTATTTCATATTATTACGATTGATCGTTTATATAAATTAGTATTAACGCATCTTTAAAAAACATAAATATTTTAAAAACAACAATAAATAAAATTTATAAACATGAGATTTAGATTTTTTTTAAATATAAAGATAATGCATCTAACGGGATATTTCGTAGTGAATAAAGCCAACAAGTGAGACATTTTGGAGTCTCTAAAAAAGAAAATTCCTTTTTTTTTCTCTGGAATAACACATTATTGCATTAGGCATACAAAACATGCCTTAATCCCTTCTAGAACGAAAATTATATTTTCCTGTTGTTTTTCCACAAAAAAAAAATCTATAGGATCATAATCTAAAGATTAGAATCTAGATGAATCCAGATTATATCAAAATTAATTAACTGTATTCTTAAAAGACACATACAATTTAATTTCTAGATTTGTCAATAAACACCGCACCAATCATACGTAAGCGATTTTTTTTTGGTTTTACACATTTAGAATTAATAATAAACTGTTGATTATTCCAAAATTTGTTTTCCAAATAAATTTTACCCGTGTATCAAATTATTAAAACAATTTTACCTTATTTTCCGCCAAACGAAAGAAAATCTGAAAACCCTTTTGTTCAATACTAGCACTGCAATGTTCCTCCTATCCACCACATGTGTCCTCATCCAAATGTATGCATGACATTTACCACGAATGAAAAGAAATTTATTAAGAAAATCCCTTCTCGTAAGCAATCATATGCTGGATATCATGTCAATGAATAACCGACCTCGAATTATGCCAGTTACCGTAACAAAGAAAAAGTAAATTTAAATCTTGTAAATTCTAATTAACATCCGGTTAATTGGCATAAAAATTGGCTTGAGCTCGAGCAATTTCTCCTTTTACAAATGATTTCCCCCACGGTAAACAAAAGCCAGGAGAAATAAACTTCAAGCTGCGGATTCAATAAACGTTTATATGAATCGTTTGCATTTCTCGGGAAAACAACTTCGGAAATTACAAACAGAATAAAAAAGAAATTCTTTTTGCTCCAGAGGTCGTTTTGTTTGCATGCTCCGCAAATAATGAAATTGAATACGCGGAGTCACAAATTGTTAAGATACTAATAACTTAGTACGGGAGAAAAAGCGATGAAATATTTTCGGAAAAGCTGGTTAGATAGGTGTGCCAGTCCGTTAGGGAATCTACAATGGGGTTTGTTTTATTTATTTTTCATAAGGGAAAGAGACTTGAAAAAAATATGCAAAGCTAATGTTAGTGCACATTTTGCGTATTGGTGGATAAAAGGTGCTTTTGAAAAGGAGAGTATTATAACAAAATTTTGTTATTGTGATATCGTATCTGTAGATAAATTACATTGTCTACATATTAAATTGAAGGAAGGGTGTAGAATCTCTTTTATATATATTATATAACAAAAGTTGCGAAAAATGTTCATATTCCCATTGTCTTCCGTAAAAAAAATTGAGAATATCCAATTGAGTATAGGTTGCTTTTGTAATAAGAAGATGCAATTTAATTTTCTTTCATATTTTAGCAAATGCTGTTCGACAAAACTATAATATTTATACTTAAATCCGTTGGGGAATTTTTTGCTGAAAACTTTAGTGTTACATAATATAATTGCTTTATATATCATACGTTATAATGCATTAAAATTTATGATTTGTTGGACAATATAAAATATCAAGGGTATTAAAACACACGAAATGTAGATTAATTTTTTTAATGATCGTACGTGCAGACTAAAGTCCTTTCGAAAGCAGTTTGTACATACAAAACTGCTACAGTTAGAATTTTTAAACTTTTTTTGCTCTAACTCAACATTTGTTGAATTTGCTGGTGGTAGTACCGTCCGCCCTGCCAAGCCGGAAGGAAAAACTTCAATACGATCGTAAAGATGAGTAATTGCGGCAGTACACCGCGTCCTTCCGGAAGGACACTGAATGTTGTCTCATTAAACATTGTAATATGTGTATTTGAATTTTTATAACTATTGAAAAAATAGTGGATTTATATCATCTAGTAATTGACACCACAAAAAATCCATGAGCATATATAAAAAAAGGGGTCCTCGGTCCTATTTTCGTTTCAGCTAAGGGTTCTTTGCTCAATTCTAATTGGAACCGCTGCACTAGATAATCCATAGGCGGTGCTTCAATATCAACATAAATTTTTAAACACGTATTATATTTTGGATGTGCCTTTAAAATATAATTTTTAAGAAATTTTAATAAAATATTAAACTTATTTTTTTAAAAATTCATTTAGTGTAATTTATTTTTTAAATGTATTTTTTTTTCAATCCAAATTGTTAACGTACTTTTTCACTCTAAAACCGCCGCTCATTAATCATCATCTCGCAAGGATTTCTTACCTGAAAACTAAATCTAGCATTTCTAAAATTAATAATTCACCAATTAATTAGCTCAGGAAAACATACAAGGCTAATCCCAACTCAACATATTATTAACGAGCCCTCTCCCTTTTTATTTCTGCCACACAAAAAGCAAGGAACTAATAAGTGCAAAACCGGCAAAGAAGTAAACCGACGCTGCATCAGGGAAGTACACTCACGGAAACGCTTTATTTCCTAATTAAATCTTGTCAGTTGTATAATTCCGAGGTCTCCCGTGCGTTGGGATTCGTGACTATTTGTCAGTATGAGAGACTTAAAAGATGTTGAAAAAAATCCCCAGCTGTTAAAAGGATTGCCCGAGATGTTGAGGACTACTTTTAGGGCCTCACGGGAATCGTATAAAACAAACTCGATGCAGAAATGGGAGTTTTCTATCTTCTAGGCGTAAAAGTATTGTATGGAATTAAAAATGGATTCAAAAGGAAGGCGGAATTATGGGATGCGTAGAGTTAAATAGGTTGCTGAGGTGTGGGGATGATTGGATTGATAATTTTATAAAGTAACACTGTTAAAAATAGGTTCTCAAAAACTAAGTAAAAAGAGCAGTTGATAGACTACATAGACTGCCTTCATAAATCGCTTTCAATAAATATCAATAATTACAAACAAGGCTTACCGGGAATCGAACCCAGATTCTCAGGCTCTGCAGCCCAATGTCTTATCCGGTGTACTACCAGGGAGACGGGAAGAAGTTATAAACAGAAGAAATGTTAAAAAGGTGTGCCAAAAGTATGGGAAGTTAGATAATTGAGTTGTAATAACTCAGTTTTCATTTGAGCAATCGACATCAAATACTGTGGAAAACCATTTTATGAACAACTATTTTAAGTTTGTCATGTCGCTTTGTAAAGATGGCTTGAACAGATGCTGATATTAGCAATATTAAATAACACTGCTCATTTTTGAGAAAGTGCGATTACTTAAATTTGAGTACGCTATCGCTCATTTACAATGCAATTGTACTCAAAGAAAAACAAGTAGGTTCAGGTACTCATACTTAAGTACCTTCTTTCTACAGTGTATTATAGTATTCCTAATAATATAATTTTAAAAAAATATACTCTTTTATATTAAATGTATTAACAACAAAAACATGGTACGTTCAATACTCTGAAATTTTAGATTTTTACTTGAGCTCCTCAAGATTGATTTTTAGTCAATTTAGAATAAAAGTTTATTTTTTAAACATTTTAGTACATTTAATGAAATGCACGACTGTTTTTATTTAGCTTTTATTTATTTATTATTTTTAGCGTTTTAGTGACGAATAAATAATGTTTTACTTTTTAATTGAATGCATTAGAACCCGAATGAAATCCCAATATAGCGTCCCCAAGTATCCAATTGCATAAAAAAATATCTACTAAAAGCCAACATTCACTTGATATTAATATTTAAAAGC
Source organism: Troglohyphantes excavatus (assembly GCA_963932185.1). Taxonomy (NCBI): domain Eukaryota; kingdom Metazoa; phylum Arthropoda; class Arachnida; order Araneae; family Linyphiidae; genus Troglohyphantes; species Troglohyphantes excavatus. The sequence goes on from OZ010676.1 coordinate 40,593,930, forward strand.
TAAGAAAATCTGTTATTTCAGTGTAAAGTAGTACAAAATGGCGCTAGATTTTTTTTGTTGAAGCAAAACTGGCTTATTGCGCAACATTTTACCTCACGCAGTTACAAGTATTCGGCTATTAGTGCGTGAGTGAATCTTGTAGCGAGCCAATTCTTCAATTTCAAAGACAATTCTTTGCTAGTTAGTATTGATTAATAATACTATAGATAAGTATTTACATTGTTTTTTGGATCGAGTATTTATTTCAAGTCAATATTGTATTTGGATAAATTAAGGCCACAATAGAGTTCGTTAAATAAAACAGTGCAATAAAAAGTTAGCTAAATGAAAAAAAAATTAAAACTTCTATCGACTTTTATTTGTAATATAATGATTATTATTTTTTAAAAAATAATCTAGTCGTTATTCTAACAGAATTCATCTGAATATTTTTTATTCATCCAAATAAAAACTAAAAATTCAGCAACTAAAATATTTGTATTATTATCTAATACTTTAAAAATAAATGGTAATAATATAAATGTTGAATTTATAATTAAAAAAATATTAGTATATAAAACGATAGTATATTAAGTAAGTTTAATTACAAAAAATTCACTTACTAAAGTATTTAGCCGATATTTGAATTTGTAAATAAAAAATTTTTTTACAAAATATTTTGAAATTTAAATTAGTAATTTTTTTGCTTGCACTCATAATATTCGACTTTTTATATCTTTTGTATCTCGTAGTTTTTTATTTATTATTGTACTTAGGTGATATTTTTAAGATAAATAATTTTAAGATAAATAGATTTAAGATAAATAAGATAATAAGCTTTTAGTATATATTATTGCAATGAAACTTGTTTGTTATTTCCTAATCAAATAGTGTTTTTGTTTTAATTGGTTACTTATGCCGTAATGACGTTTTTCAAAGAACTGTTATCAACTTTTTTCATATTCTACATACGATGGGTATATATAATAATATATTCTTATATTTAAATCCCAAATGTCTATCGTATTTTAGTGGTACCCTTACTTATTTTTGAGATGTAGAGTAAATTTACTGTCATTTCTACTATTTTACCTTTCATCACTTCTTTTGTGAAATATTTATTTCAACATAATATTTGGGTGAAAGTTGTCATTGCAGATATAATATCGTTTCCCATGCTATTGAGTTATATATCATAATTTTAAATCAATAATGTAAATAGAAATTACAAAATTTTATTTCAAAAATCCTTAACATGCTAATATTGTATATACAACATGTATATGAAACAGAATTAATAGTAAAAAAAAATATTGTAAGAATACTGAGTTATATTCTGAATTATTTTAGGGTATAATTTTAAAATTACAAATTTTATTCTATAAATAACTAATAAATTAATTACTTTTTAAAAAAAAAGTATTATCTTATGGAGTTGTATGTTTTTGATATAAATGAAATATTTAGTGAATTTTATGATTTTTACTAATTAAGTAAATATAAAAATTTGTTCATAAAAACATTTAATACATTAGTTTAAATTGATATATTATAATGTTTCAATAAAATTTAATGAAATTTAAGTAGGAATAAAAAGAAAATGAACTTATCAACCTTTCAAATTAGTTTCTTAGTTGTATATGTTTCGGTTAACGTTTTAGAAAATTAAGATTTTAATAAACTAGAAAGAATTATACTATTTTTTTGTTTTGATTTATTTCTCTGACATAAAATATAGTTAATATATTTGAATTATTTTTACTAAACATTAATAATATTTTGAGTTTGAACCATGCCCATGTATATATATAAACTGTAGAAGTCAATCTACTAATGCTTAACTATTGAACACGTTGAATGAGACACCATCTGTTCAAAAAGAAACGTATTGAATTGTCAAAAGTATATTAACATCGTAGCATCCACTTGACAAACTAAATGTTGCTTTTTATGACTGAAAAAGGAGAAATATTTAAACTTGAATGATCGAAAAATAAAATAAGTGAGAAATCCTTTTCATATTCATTTAGCAATGAATAAAATTGAAAAAAAAATGCTGAGTTGACTACAGAACAAGTGGTAGAGCCAATTTATTATTAAAATAGAACACTTAAAAACAGCATTCCAGAATATATTAAAATTTTTTTACTATTATTTCTACAAGGAATTATAGAAAATATTTGAGAGAGGAAAATACAATGACATTTGTTTTTTAGAAAATGCTAGGAAAGTAATGTGTAATACAATGCAGGAACCACAACCAAACACATATCTTTTTTAACTAAGAAAATACTTGATGCGGACCATCAAAATATTTTTAGTTAAAAAAAATGCTACAAGTACAATGAAATGAATTCATAAAAAATGATAGGAAAGAATGTGTAATACAAAGAAGAGACCAATATTTTTTAATTACTGTAGGTATTTATTTTATAGGGATATAGTGTGTGTTTCGGATCGGTGTCCTCTTAAATAAACATAGTTTTATATGCATTACTCATCTCAAATAATCTCAAATAAAATTTTAATATAGTTTTTATAAAAAAAATTGCTACAGTTATTTTTAATTAAAGAAAATTTTATATTAATTGGTATTATTGTTTTGTGAAATTATTTTATGTTCATATATAAAATACTTTCGAATATTTTATATTAGGAAAACATTTGCATATTTTTAACGAAGTTGTTAGTACATAAAACCTTCACTATGTACCTCCTCAAAACACAAAACCTATCTTTAAATATGTATCTCATCTAAATATAAAGATCTCTAGGCTATATTATAATGAAGCGCTATGAAAGGTTTTTGTATTCAGTGAATTTTTATGAGTTCATTTATCAAGACGTCTAGCTATTTATATAGAAGAAACGCGATGATTATATAAAAGATACTAGTGTTGTATTTATTATAGGAAACAACAATAATAATTGTTATGAGATGAAAAAAACTTCATGATTCCCAGTCATTTTTTCTATTTTCATCAACATCCCAAGGCTAACAAAGGTCGTCTCATAAATTATCTCAATTTTTAGCAACATAAAGAAAAGGCTCCTATTTAATCATCGAAAGGGTTTTTCTTTTTTTTTACAAATCTCTTTCAAAGTATTACTTTGCCCATTATCGACTGTACTATTTTAGTCAAGGGATTATAAATATGACGATATATAGAAAGTAAAAAAGAAAGTAAAAAGAAACACATAAAATGGAAAAGCAAAAAAAAAGTCTTTGTATTTTGGGGCATTTTCGAAAGCCGATTAGCTGGGTTCCTTTCAGACAGGGGGAAAAAATAAAGAAAATATAAAAAGAGGGAAGCGGGCCATTCTTCCATACAAGATTTTATAACTCTTCTCTACATAAAGAAAAATGATTTGTAGTACACCTATAGGGGTAAATGTTCTTATATTTAGGGGTTAAAAACTGACAATAGTTATAGGTCACTACTCAGGACAAGATTCAAAATAAGGGCACAAAAATACGACGATGGACAGTCGAAAAAAAGGCAATTGGTTCTAATTAGAAATTATGAAGTTGTTTATTTTTATATATGCTACTATGTATTTACAGCGATAAATGTTTTATTAGTAACAATGTAAATATTTAAAAAATATTAAAAAAAACTCTTCAGTTATTGCTAGCCATCTTACGGCTTTCATCTTTGTTTCCAATTTTTGCGGTAGGCATTCATATTTAATCAATTTAAAATATTTAAATATATTTTTCAATAAAATCAAAAGAAGCTTGAAACAAATATTTATTATTGCCATTTATTGTTACCAATTGTTATTATATTGTTACCAATTTTTTTTCTTTTATTGTTTTCATTTACTATGGTATATTTTTATTAATTGTTATTTTTTATTGTTACCCATTGTTATTGTTTAGTGTTATGAATTATTATTGTTTATTATTATCAATTATTATTTTTTGTTACCAATTAGTATTGTTCATTTTTACCAATAACTATTGTGTGTGTTACCAATTGGTATTGTTTATTGTTACCAAGATTTTGTTAAAATGTATGCTGTTTAAATAGTTGTAATTACCATATATTATCATATGTGTACGATCATATAATACCTTAAGCATACTACTTTAGTGATACGCAACCAAAAATTTCAAAACAAGTCTTTAAATATATTACCATTCTCTCGAATAAAAACTGAATGATTGTTTTCAATTTAAAATAGTTATTAAATTACAATGCAGCAAAAAAAATTATAGTCTTGATTTTGTAAGAAAACTATAATTAAAGGTAAAAGCATAAAAAATCTTATTTTTAAAATTAATAGTGAGAAAAACGCCAAATTATCATTGATGTATATTTGGAAGTTTATCAAGAAAAGTATATTTAAAAGGCAATACCTAAAACTGCTCAAAGCAGAAATTAAATCCAATCCCAAATGATCACTTTCACAAATAATGCGTTTCACAACACACAGGGGGCATCATTGAGACTTTGGTCAAAGTTTTATTCAAGAGTGCGCAAAAAGAAAAGAAGATATTACAATAATAACTTTCTAAATCCAACAATCACGTTTCTTACTTCCGCTTACATCATACACGGAACAGGAAATTTGGTAATATGAATGCGAAAGACCGGCAAGTATTCCAATGTGTGCAGCCTAATGCAACTTAAAAAAAAATAGGTAATAACAATGAAGTAAATTCGCCGAGTGGTACCAAAATTAAGAAAACTAAGGTAAAAGGTTTCTAGGAGAATATTATATTTTTGTTTTGAGGTAAAATTTTGTTTTGAGATAAAAATTTGTTTAATAATGCGATGAAAATAACTATAAAGTCAAATTTAAGAATTAAAAAAAGAAAGGTTTAAGAACTATATGGAACTCGTGACGATTATTTAAAACCGTTTCATGTATGTGATTATGTTCTAAAAACATATGACTATAATAAATTCTAATCTGCTAAGCATCTACTGATAAAATATTTTTTAAAAAAAATATGGTGCTATAATTTGTTCTTTGTATGCTTTTGAAGGTAAGTTGTGGATAACAAAATGACAATTTGTAAATTTTCTTGTTTTTTGTTTTCAATTTGTAACTAGTACATATTAAAAAAATATTATTTATATCATGATTAGATTATTTAACTTTAAACAGTACATCTTCGACATTTTTATCCCAATGTGAAGGACATGCCCTGATACGATATCCAGATGTGCATTTATACAGGGAGGTCACAACTTGTTGGACGATGATCATTGTTAGGCTGTTTAAATTTACATAATAATATATTTAAGTTAACTACTTTATTTGTTCTACTAAAGCTAAATAACTTGTTCAAAATATAGACGAAGTAGTTGGCAAAAATGATGCTTTTTTTAATGCCAATATATGTAAATGGTACACAACAATGACCATCGCCCAAATTTGTGACCACCTTGTATAAATATTCTGATATATAACTAATTAAGGTAGGAAATATTACAATGGTAAATGCTTTTTTTCTAATTCATATAAAAAATATTTTTTCTTTAGATCAAAAGAAAATATAGTAAAGCGGAAAGGGCTATAGAAAAAGTTCAAGCATATTTTTTTTATCATCCTCAGCTTATGTCATTTAGTTTATAGGCAACCTAGAAACAATAATTAAGGTATTTGAGAGTTTCAAACATGCCAACAACTCAAGAAAACTTTCACAGGAACACAATAAAAACCCTATATGAAAAGCGCCATTTTATTTACTAACTAAGTCTTCCTCCGGGCTTTTTACATCCTGTCCAAGGGAGAATCAAGAAGCAAACAATGGATGAGCTTAGACATTGGCCATCCCACATATGCTGTATTCAAAGGGATGAAGAGAAACAAACAAGCGCAAAAAATACAAACGGAAATAGATAAACGTAAACAAGCTATCTATAGAAAAAAAAGCCGGATGGGTTGCAATGGTTGAAAAGGCGGTTGGTTATCCATCATAGAGAAGAGGCGTGCGGTAATTAAGTTTCCAGACATAGAGTGTTCGCGTAAAACAACTTTAAGAATGACGTTTTTGTGAGTTGAACGAATGTTTTTTTGAGTTCGTTTTTCTTGTGTTTGGAGTTCACATTCACAACAGTCTAGAAATTTTTTGGGGATTAGGAAGAACGCCAGTGTTTATACATAAAATAAAATAAAATAAAAAAAATAATACTTAGTAACATTTTTTATATTAGGTTATTTTTTTTTACTTCTAAACAAATCATGGTTTATAGATTTAATTAAATACTAATTTTTATAAACTGTTCGTACGAAGGATTCATTTCTTGTAAATTTAAATACAGTAGAGTACCAATTATCAGAACTTCAGTTATTCGCATCAAACAAAGCAGATCGCCACTTATTTGGATCGCGTTGAGAAAAAAAAAAGAAATCGGTAAAATCCTCATTTTAACAGTTTCTTATCGGTTAATGATATTGTGTTTAATAGTCATTAAATTACATTACATACAAATAAAAATTCGTTTTTTCCCTAATAAATAACACTTTTTCATGAATTATCCAATTATCTGTGGTATTCGATTATCCGGATAGGATTTGGTCCCAAATGATCCGGATAGTTGGAGTTTTACTGTATTTGTAATTGTTGAATAACTTTAATCAATAATATGGCTAAATAAATGGTGAAAACAATTTACAGATATACATAGACCCAAATTTAAGTACGTTTTACGTTATATCAAACAATAACTACCAAATCCTTATAAACACATATTTTTTTTTATCTATTAATACTTGCTATGGACGAATTGGGTTTAATAGCAAAGACACTCTATAAGAATTAGTACACACTAAAAAAATAACTTTCATGTAAATTTATTATAGAATTTAATCATTCTATCTTATCTTTTATCATTTCTATATTTAAAGTTTGAATAAGAACCTCACTTTCTATTCGAACACAGTATCTACGCATCAGAATTCCCAACAAAAAAGGAGACAACTAACTCACGCAAACGTAAAAATTACACTTTCAAATGATGTCCTTACTCAACACTATGACTCGTAAAACGAAAAAAAATACCCATTTATCTAAAACACGAAATGACGAAAAAAAAGTTCATTGTTTCCTGAATCCATAATACTAACTTTTTTGGCAAAGCTCCAATCCTAATTTTCTACGTCTCTTATAATAGTTTTATTGTAGTAAAAAAAATCCAAAAATATGCGACGTCGTAATATATATAGTGGTGGCATGTAAATTGGAGAGTATTTCCATATTGGCCTTGGGATTGTAAAAAAAGGGCATAAAATATAAGACTCACAAGAAAGACTTGTTGATATAGTACAAAGAAGAAAAACACAATAACCCATAAAAATAAATCCAAGTAAAGGAAATGTTGCCTTGACTCAATAATTCCCGTCGTTTTCCGGAATAGTTTTCGAGTTTCAGAAAGAAGCATTGTTTAAATTTAAATAATTATTGCAGTAAAGATAGTGGCCATATTTAATGTCGGAGGCGTGTCTGTAAAGAAGGAATTTCATAACGTTGGTGCATGCATCCGTTCGACTTGATTTGTCGCTGCAAAGCTGATTTTGTGTCTAAAGACTCGTTCTAGACACATGAAAAGAGGCTAAAAGGTGGGGAGACTTTCATTATTTAAACTATTTATTCTTTCTAGAAATGCCGTTCGCTTAAAATGTTTTGTTCGTTTGTTAGTTGTTTTGTCTTCTAAATGTGTTTCTGTGAACTTTTTTTAGAATTTTTTTTATTTGAAACTTTTGTTAAGGAATGTCCCGTAATAAATTTTGATAGTGTCCTGAAAGGTAAAATTACGTATCAGACTTACCAAGAGAATTTATTAATATTTATATTTTAACGTTATTTTTGTAAACGCTTCAACTAAATTAAAACTCGATTTTCGAAAGTATAGTATGCTAGATTTTATCTTTTTAGATTTATTTACAAAATCGTATGTTAATAATTGGAATTAATCATGTGCACAATTTAAAATGTATCGCAATGAAAAAATTATAAATCCAAAAGATATTCGATATATATTGAAATTTAAACATACGTGTTTATTTATTTAGTAGATAAATATATAAATTTTAATATAAATATATAAATTTTAATATAAATATATAAATTTTAATATAAATATATAAATTTTAATATAAATATATAAATTTTAATATAAATATATAAATTTTAATATAAATATATAAATTTTAATATAAATATATAAATTTTAATATATATATATATAAAATTTAATAAAGATATAAATTTTAATATAAATATATAATTTTTAATATAAATATATAAACTTTAATAAAAATATATAAATTTTAATATAAATATATAAATTTTAATATAAATATATAAATTTTAATATTAATATATACATTTTAATATAAATATATACATTTTAATATAAATATATACATTTTAATATAAATATATACATTTTAATATAAATATATACATTTTAATATAAATATATACATTTTAATATAAATATATACATTTTAATATAAATATATAAATTTTAATATAAATAAGTCACGAAATTCATAGCTAAGCATAAATATATTCTATAATCTGAGAGGACTTGAAGATGTCATAAATGCTTTGTTGTATATTAATAATTTATTTAGGAATTTTTTGCAAAAGAATTTAAAGCTTTTAAAGCACATACAGTTTTGTTTTAATAGTGAACAAATAGACACAAAATACTGTTTAGATATAAAAAAAAAGTTTTAGAAGGGCTCGCAAACAATATACAAGGTGTACATAAAATTAGTTTCCCTGTTTAGAGGCATCTATAGCTAAAACTAATGAACGAACGGAGTTACACCAAATTTTATATTAAAGACATTGAAAGCATGGTGAAAACATAAAAAAAATTAGTTCCAGAAATCACCCATAGGGGGAATTTAGACCATGTCCGAGCCGAAAAAGGGTATAATATATATAAAAAAAAGTTGCGATAGATATTTAGTGTATAAAATCAAAGGAAATAATCTTTTATTCATCAGAATTAGGATCTCCAGAATCACATAGATTATTTGCAATGTGGTGAACAAATTTGCGTCCAATGTGCAACAAATTTGCAACCAATGTGCGTCCTGATTCTGATAAGAAGAGATTATTTCCTTTGAGTTTAATTACTAAATTAAATTTGGCGCCTATATAATATTTTTCTTATCTATATATTATACCTGTTTTTTGCTCGGACAGTGCGAAAATTCTCCTTAGTGGTGATTTTTGGAAATATTTTTTTTATGGAAATCTTCTCCCCATGTCTTTAATATCTTTAATATGAAATTTAGTGTAACTCCATTCATTAGTGCTATCTACAGCTGCCTCTAAACATGGAAACTTATTGAATTGCCACCCTGTATGTTTGAAAATGGAAACTGCAGCAAATACATATGTGTTAGCGTTGCTGCTGTATATAAATAATACTTTAACAAATTACAAAAATATTTAGGGAAAACATGAAAAACGCACTAAATAATATTGAACATATCAAGTTAAAAAAATACACTAGAACTAATGCAAATTAGACTGAGTGAGGAAGTAATCAAGTAGAAAATGCATTTAAATCAAAAGAGATCCCGTAATCAAGTTTCTAAAGCAATCTAGATGAAGTCGTTATATATACGTAATAAAACCGGCTTTTCCTGATTTTGCCGTCGATGGCCTCCCAATGCTTCAGCCATTTTTTTTTCCCTATGGCAAGAATTCGGGCGAGTGCCTCCAATGTAGCCATTACCCAGTCGCATGAGAAAATTCTCCCCCATGTTTTAAGGAATGTTTAATTCGCTGTCCAGAAAACAAGGTTAATGGGGGCAATAACTGCCACCAGGGTTCGCTGTAAATTACGACAGAGGAGAAAATCCGAAAGAATGTCACATACCCATTTCCAGCACGGGGCTCTGAGGCCCGGCATCAATCTCTGCACGTTTTTCACCCGCGCGAAATCTCATAAAACATAGCGAATGGCAGACATAGATGTCAGCTGTTGCGAAGAAAATACTATCAATGGGCTGGGGTTTGGATCTTATTAAATACGGATACTTTGGAAACAGGCGATTAAGGAGTGGAATGGAAGTACTTTTGTGCAGAGATATACATACAATGTATATAAAATCAAATACCTTTTAGTATGCTGCTTTCTAAATAGATACTTGTATTTAGTTCTAAGAAATGCAGTATGTTTCAGAATAGATACTTGTATTATTCCGGAGCATACTTTGGATTATATTTGTAAACTGGACTTTTGGACTTTTATTTCCAAGCATGGTAGTTGTGTGTGTATGCATTCAATTTAAATTCCGATGAATTTTAATTTACAAGTTAAATGCGTATTGATACAGTATATTGTCTTAGAAACATTCATTGTTTTCGCAAAGTTGTGTTCAATATGTATAAAATCAAATACTTTTCAGTATATTTATTTCTAAATAGAAAGTCTGTATGTTTCGAAATAGACACTTGAATTTAGTTCCGAGTATGGTAGTATGTTTGTGTGTGTATGCATTCAATTTAAATTCCAATAAATTTTAATTCACAAATGAAATGCGTATTGATACAGTACATTGTCTTAGAAACATTAATTGTTTTCGTAAAGTTGTGTATAATATATATAAAATCAAATACCTTTTAGTATATTTATTTCTAAATAGAAAGTATGTATGTTTCGGAATAGACACTTGTATTTAGCTCCAAGTATGGTAGTAAATTTGTGTTTGTATTCAATCAATTTAAATTCTAATGAGTTTTAAATATTATACATGTTAAATATGTATTGATGCAATGTATTGTTTTAGAAACATACATTTTGCAATAAATGCATTTTTTAAAGAACATATGAATATTGCAAGCAAAGTAAAACCTTATACAATTTTTTGTATTAATATATGGCAAATAATTATAATATAAAAATGCAATGTCGCATGTTATTTAAAGATAATACAAGTTGTTAAATCGCAGAGTTTTTTAAAAGTTGTTATACTAATTAGAAAATTTAATTTAATCTTCAAACTTACAACGCTAAATGGAAACACAACATAACAATGAAATTTTTATTCTTGTATTTTCTAATGGCGAATATAAATTTAAGTAAACAAAAGATTTCGGATAATCGCTCATGTTCGTTCCAGTTTGTGCATAGGTCAGTGTGCCCAGGTCTAATGTGTTTTAAAAACATGGTCTTGTGAATTGTTATTTTACACATTTAGGTAATCTATACACTACAACGGACCCCATCAACGCGGTGTCACACATCTAGTTTGATGATAAAATGACAAAATGCCAGCTATATATAATCATACGATAATAAAAATAGCTGCTTTCTTTAAAAAAAAAAAAACACTTGATAAGTATGATACTGATTTCAGGGAAACGACAAGGCTTTTTGAAAATATAAAAAAAAATAAAAGAATTCAAATTATCACTATTACAGAATTCAAAAAAAAATTATTAATATGTCTAAGAGCATTATTAAGCTTCATGCCGTTAAAATAGTTAGTACAAAAATGTCTTCATATATAGTCTATAAAGAGTCTCAATAAATAATTGTTGTATATATATATATAATATATTCATATATTCATCTATTTTTCTATCTATCAATCACGAATCGAATATATATGTGAGTGAAGAGTATACGGTTTGGTTTAAGAAACGTACTTGGGCTTATTGAATCGTTATTAATCCAACCAACCGCTTCCATACAACAAATCACTTCTGCTAGTCACATGCAGATTACAAATACTACCTTCGAAGGCCATATGGGAGTCTCTTACAAATATTCATTGAATAGTGAACCCTGAAGGGGGGAAATCACAGCGAGCACACGTGCACCTATCCCAATCCCTCTAGCGGAGAACGGATGAACTATTCTTTGTTATATTACCGTTAAAAAAAAGAATGGCACTGAGTTGTTCGTGCAGAAAAAAGGAATAAAAAAAAATGTGTTATTGTAATTTAAAAATGTGCCTTTGTGTCCATTATAACATTCCATTACTAGTTAGGTTAAGATTGTAGGCAAACATGCACTAAGTTGAATTATTATAGGCTATATTTAAAATAGTTAAGTGGTAATTCAAGGCTAAATCCATGTGATTTTAGAATTTTTTTAATATTTATGACGAATAATTAATAAAATTTGCAATAAATTGTAAAAAATGACTTTATATTTAATGAATTTAACCATTTAGTGTTTATCTATAGTGGTAAAAAAAGGTCAATAGCACAATTATTTTAATTATTAAAATTACTTTAAATACAATTTGACAACTTAGAAAAAAAGTATAAAAGGGGAAATGTTTTTATTTTTTATATTGTTTTGAAATATTTGGTGAATTTATGTTAAATTGTTTAGTTATTTAAAAAGGTTCATTTAAGCAACAATTTACGGATTTGGTTTTATGCAAAAGCAAACTTTTAAATATTCAAGAAGAGGAGTTTATACTAATATTTTAATCTCACGCACAGAATGCTATTTCCAAAATTCCTTGAATATATGTTCAAACATGTTTTTTATTGATAGCTCTCTACAAACCACTTATAACCACACATAAATAAAAAAAATCTATTGTTTCCATGTGAAAAATTGTCAATTTCACAAATCAGACAGACAACCATAATTTCTATATGTTTTTATTTATAGAGAATCAAATGATTATAGAGGTTTATTTGAAAACAATGTGTAAAAACCATATGTCTAGATATTCGTTTCATTTCAGATTTATGTTAAATAAATCATCATTTTACTAAATAATAAAAATAGTGCATATCCGTTGAAATTAAACTATAGTTGAAATAACATGAATTTAGTATACAATTCATATCTTTTACATATATTTATTTCAAATTATTACCAAGAATTAAGATGTGAACCACAATGTTAATAATTAAAAGTATTAAATGGACAGTACTAATTTCAACTTTATTTGGTATTTCACTTTTGAAGGATATGATTAATTATTAATTATTATTATTAATTATTAATTATTCGAAAAACCTTTTAAATGTGAGTTTTTAAAGCCAAGGCCAAAAACTTTTTTGATATTATAGTTTACATTTAAAATTTTACCTAAAAGTTTATTATCAATTAGCTGATTAGCTGAAAGTTTAGGTACATGAATTTAAAAATGATTTTTTTATGTGCTTCTATTTATAAAACTGAGTAATGTTGAAGGTTTTTGGAATTTCAATCTGTGATTGGACTATAGGTTTTGGGATCAACCTGGAAGTACAATTATTTGGAAAAATATAAATTACTATTTTTATAATAGGGTAATTAAAAAATGAGCTTGCTTGCCTGATAAGATTATGAGTTGTAAAAAAGTCTGCAGGTTTAAAATGTATATTGAGGGGGGGGGGGGGGGGGGGTGTTAAAAAATGTTAGAGTGATCAATCTTGCTGGATTTTGATATTGTAGTTGTAGTTATTATTAGAATTAAATACATTTACATTTATATTTGGTTAGGGTCCCTTGAGATCTAATTCAGAATTCCATTTCTGAAACATTAATATGTACACTAAAATATTTGACCATTCTCATATCTTATACGTTTTCATATACTATCTGCTGAAGTAAACGGCGAATAAAGCATTCAGATATTCTTGATTGAAATTTGCTGCACTGTTGGCCTTTGGTTGTTCCTTACATACCTGGGCACCCTCTTTTTGCTCGAGCATTCAGTAGCCACTAACGACCACAGGAGACACATTTTGACCCAGTTTTTTTTCAAATTCCCCGTCAAATTGCGCTTTACAGCCCCACCTGTTCGAACAAAACGCTTCTATTACCGTTGTTAGTCAGCAAATTTTCTTTTCTCTCTCGCTATTTGGCAGAAATAGTGTGACGTCCTAGCTCATTTACTTAAAAACGTCAGGTGGTCATAACATTTTGGCCACTCAGTATATAAATACGATTTAGTTTTTGTTAATGGCTTGAGATTACAGCATAGTTAGTGCTAAAATAATGACGCAAACCTGACGACAGATTTTATAAGTATATAACAGGTATACATTCGATTTCTAAAACTAGTAATAGTATTTTTATTTTTCATTAAAGCTGCTTAAATCCCTTACACAAAGCTTACTGATCCCGTAGGAGAAACATCCTTATCCAATCGGAATATTCGTGGTCGAATCTTATTAACTCAATATGGATACAAAACTGTTGATAAAATTCCAGGGAATCCTATCTTTATCAAACACGCTCCGTTGATTTAACGGGGCTATTTTACATAAATACTACTCAACTTTTATCGTTGCCAGATTAACAGAAAGTGCGCTTTTAAAAATGCCGATGCACCAAGCAGCAATGCCAGAACTGAGAGAGAAAGAAGAATTAAGAAGAAAAAAGAAGCTTAGAGGGAGGGTGAGGGGGGGGGGGTTGTGAGGCGGGAGAGGGGGGTTCTTCTTTGCTTCTTCTTTTGCCATTCTATTGATCGCAGGCTGGGTTTCCAGAGGAGCTTTTCTTAATTGTCTTTTTGTCGGTTTATCTGCTTCCAAAGATGCCATTAATTGGAATGGAAGGCGTTATAAAGGCGCGCTTGGCGCATAAATTATATATGTCTTTCCGCTCTGGCGCTTTTTTCCCTCGCTTCTTCTCCGAAAAAGGAAAATAGCCGGAAATTTCCGGGCCATCTCTTTTCCAGAAAACTCTTTTGCTTTCTTCTTCTTCTTCTTCCGGATTCCTTCGACAGTTTCTTGAGGTTTAAAAAGAGGAGAATAAAATCAAGGCAAGGGTGAGAGAGGGTATAACGAATCGATTTGGCACTTAGCCTTATTTTCTTGAGGGGAAATTAGGCGATGAGATGAGAAAGGAAAAAAATACCCTTATCACGTGATGGGCTCCCTTTAACTGCAATGGCGCAAGGAATTTCTTTGCAAAGCCCCAAACTCAATAAAATCGTTAGACCAGAACAGAGTGTTTTAGCGAACGAGCCATGGTGGCTGGGTTAGTTTTTAACGAGGTACGTGCATAGGGCTTTAAATAAAGTCGAAGGGAATTTTATACTCGCGAAACTTTTACTGTGGGTGTAACGCGAGGTGTTTAGGTTTTATGGGCTGTGGAGGAGAAAAAGTGGGCTGAGCATCTCATTCTGCCTCATGAAGCAGAAGAATCTGCTAACTACATATTCCACCGGATTGGATGGATTTTAAAAAGTGGTCGATTTTAATTTGAATTTTTCTGGGCAGTAGAAACCTAATTTTCCATTATGGGAAGAAACTCAGAGAGGCATAGATGGGTTGAAAAGGTGTTAGGGGGTATCAGGCATATAAATCTGAAACTTTGCGCACGTATTAGATGCGCCTGGATTACATATTTCTTTTGATTCGTCAGTAGAAATTTTGCACCGTTTTTTATTGTAGGAAAATGTCCAGTCTTTGAGCTTTACCCACAAATATTAAACATGATAAAATATTTGCATTTTGCATCTTTTTAGGTGGGGGGCGGGGAGCAGTGACCGAATTACAAATATATTGTTTCGGATTAATACTTTTAATAGAAAGTACAAATACAAGTGTTTGACCTAGTAAAACTAAGCTGTTTGAAACCAATCACATGTCAATGTATTTGAGATGGTTCATTCTACTTTAGTACTCAAAGGGTTTACATGCTGAATGCGATATGAGCCTCTGACGTTTTCTTTGTATGTGATTCAAATGAGATTTCTAGTTTCTAAACTAAATAGATCATATTTGACAAATTTTTCAAGAGACACAAAAAATAATTAATTGCCTTATTTACGGAGGAATTTTATGATTTTTTTTTTTACAAATTGGAATTGGATACACAGGTCTTAACCAAATTTTATGTCTGTGTAAGTATTACTTTGAGAGAGAAATAAGTATTTTGGATGTATTTGGTTTTGCAATTAAGCTGTAAGATGTAGATCGAGTAATGCGCTGCGATCGGTGCGCGGTAGCCTACGCGCATCTTGATGTATCTAGTTTTGAAACTTATTTATTTACTTATCTGGTTTTGTAACCAACCGCTACTTTCGCACCGGAAAAAATAATAGCATATAGCTGCTGTGGAATGTTATGATTTTGATGATAGATTTTTTAGGAAAACTAAAAATTAATGACATAATCTGAAAATCGAAAAAATTGATCTATCTGGTTTTGAGACGGCTAAATAGTGCTATAGTGTCGGATTATAGTGAACCACCCTATAATTTAAACTTAAGTGTTCTATTTTTATACATGTAGCTGCTTTTAAAGACGTTGACGTCAAAAACATTTTATTAAAATTCACAAATGAATATTTGAAAATTCGTTTTTTATCACTTATATATTGACTTATTTAGTATAGTGCATAATACACTTATTTATTATATTGTAAGTAAATATTAAATCAGTGCATTTTTTAAATTATAAATTACAACTCTCTGAAATTACAGGGTAAATAGTTATAAAATAAAATATTACCTAATCCCCCCTCCCCCTTCAATAATAGTGTGCAAATACCGATATAAAGTTTCCCGTCGCCAATTGGCACCCAAAGATATTTCGCCAAATAAGATAATTTATTTCCCATTGGACGAATGTAATATTTTCTGTCTTTGATATATTATTGCATTGTCAGTTTAATACTAGTGAATTTCAAGTTTAACACATGCTTTTTTTTGTCACAGAAGTGTAATTTTTTTTACAATAAAATTATGCAACTTTTAAAATAATACAAGCTTTGAATGCCAATTGGCGTCCAAGCAAGTGTTTTTGTTTTTTAAGAATGCATTATTTTCATCAACATTGTATTGCAATGCTAATATTAGCAAAGGCTTTTAAGTCACAAATTTTCGCGGATTTTTATATTACAAAAAAAACACACATTTTACAAAACATCAGTTTACATAGTCGTGATAGCATGTAAAGTCATGAGCATAAAAATTAAAAAGTGATAGGTTTAGGTACCTCGAAAACTACTCAAAGTAATTGAATAAATCTAGATATTTTGAAAGTTTATTTTTTACAGTTTAAGAGCAATGTTTGACTGGCTACGCTAACTAAAACAGTCACAAATATCTTACTTCACAAATGGACCACGATAGATGCCCAACCATATTGCCAGTTTTTAAATATAAACTTCAAATAGAAAATCCATCCCTTAACAGATGTTGGAGCATTTGTGGACGACGATGTATTGACTACGGCCATAGGTTAACCAAAAGGCAACCGGTACAACTGAAACACGGTTTGTTTGTATAAGAGTCATTACTGCAGTATTTTCGTTTTGCATTGCATCATTCCTCATTTATTGCAGGTACTGTTGATTGAATAATTATATAATGTTTACCAAAAAAATCATTTTTGTTGAATGTTCGTATATGTACTTCATAATTGCTTATTTTAGAACTAAAAGAGTGTAAATTAGAGAACAAGGGTTGTTAAATATTTATGTTCAAATATTTTTAATTACATAAAGTTTCACAATGCAGTTCGACTTATAAAAATATATGCATATGTTACTATTTTTATGTATTTGTTAACAGTGATGGAATGGTCAGCAGCCGTAAATGTAGTACGTAAATATACAATAAATGTTCTTTTTACTAAGTTTAGTACATGTTGATTGAATAATTATATAATGTACATTTTGTAGCGCTTGACTTCAACTCGGGCCCAATAAATCAAAAATAAATATTTAGATTTTAGATAAATATTTTAAATTAAATATTTAAAGCCTATCAAATACTAAATATATTGTTAAGAGGACTCGGTACCCCAAAAATTATTTTCTATAATTTTAGATAAAAATAAATATTTTTGTGATGGTTATATGTAAATTATTCCGAAAAGAACGTTAGAACGAAAAATGTAAAATTCCGTCATATTTAATCATAAGTTAAATTTGTCGAAGATTTAAGGCATTTTTCAAAAAAGTTCTTTTATTTCAGATTTATTTCATCGAATTTTTTTGTAAGCAGTATTGATGTATTCTTAATAATTTTAGGAATCGGATTTTGTAGAAGTGTTTTAGTTTAAAATAAAAAAATATAATAAGTAATATCTGAGCCATATTTTTCCAAATAACACTAATTCTTAATTTTTAAAATTTTTTTATTCCAAACATTTTGTTATTTTACGAATATTTTGTTAAATTAAAAGAAACTTAGTTTTTAGGTTACAAAATTTGTCTGGATTTTTAAATATATTTTTTTAAAACCCAAATTGCTTTAAATAAATACTATTTATAATGTTAAGGGAATTTTAAACTTTTATTTTTTTATTGAATTGCAAAAAAAACATTGAAAATAAAAAAATTATAAAATATGCTTTGTAATTTCTTGAAGAGTATTTTATTGAAAGAGATAATATTTTTACGAATATACTAAAATGACTATCGTAGTATTTTAGTTTAATTCATGGAAATTTAATAATTAAAAAAAATCCATTTTAAGATTTTATTGAAGTTATATATAAAGACAGAAAACCATTTTGGTTTACTATTAAGTGAAAATTCAAAAACTGACTAATGTTGTTTCGTAAAATATGTTTCTAATCTAGTCATATGGTATTTCACAAGGATATTCTATTTGAGGGAATTGCATTAATTTGATAATTTTGATATTTGTCATATAACTATTATTAAAAATAAATATTACAATACGAACATTTAAAATTCATTATAATATTGTAAAATTAATTCAGAATTCTGGTATAAATAAAGAACATATTGAACCACAAGTAAGATTAAAAAAAATCACTATTTAAACGAATATATTACCGAGTAAATTAAATTATCGAGGCATAAGTAGTTTTATAGAATTAAAAAAGAAAATTGTTTGGACAAATTAATAAATAAATAAAATTGAAAATATTATTGAAATTAGATTTTTATAAAATATCTTCTAAGTTTCAGGCACAAAAAGGAAAAAAAAAATTCTACCCAGAAATAGAATTTTAAGTTACACTTTTTTCACTTTAAAAAAAAAATTAATGATGTATAGTAAGAATAACCATAGATACCTGATCGATACGGACGTGTGTGTCCGTTCGTGCATCTGTAGTTTTCCAATGGTACAGTTAAAACAAAAAACTCCTAAAAAAATCTATTTTTTGAAATATTTTTCAAATTCAAAACACTGAGAGGACTTTTAAAAAACCTTCTCCAGTGAATTAATTAAAAAATATTTAAAAAAAGGAATTTTTTGGAAGTATAAATTAAACAATAATGCAGTCAAAATATACCTGCATATTCTATATTTTGCTTATATCTATCAGAGGGGTATACAAGAAATAACGTAATATTCAATTGAATTTTTGCCGTATTATATAAAAAAGGTAATTGTCTTTCGAAGCATATTTTTCTTCAATCCCCGTCATTAGCGCTAATAAATCCCCGGCCAAATTTTTGGTAATTTTCAATTTTCACAGAAATTATTTTTTTAAATTTTATAATCGTTAATAAAATTTAACATTTTCTTTGCGTATAAGTTATTTTCTGGAAAGTTGTAATTTATATATATATTTTAGATTTTAACTAAAATTTTCACACAGCAGTTTATTTTTAAATTGAAAAGAACACTACAGTATGTGCAAATATACTGAATGAGAACAAATATTGACCAACTTTTTAAAAAACATACATTAACCCTTTATTGCATGGTGGGTTTCATAAGACCAAAACCAGAAAATGCCATTTTAAATTGGTTAAAACAAAACTATCCTTAACCAGACAGCATTTCATCTGATCCTCAAATTATTAATTATCTTTAAGGGGATTTGGTTTGGGATGCCACATTGAAACAGGTAAACCCGTACATCACTTTATTTTCTTGTCAAATAAAAGCATTGGATCAAAGTCCTTAATAAATTCTTTTTAGCCAATGGAATAGATGTAAATTGTTTTTTTAAATGAGTTAATTCATTTGTTGTGTAATTTTACTACGCCCATACCACTTTTAGGGACACAGGGATCAATTTGGTTGTCAAATATTTAAAAATATATTTTTTCAGGTCTCTGAAGGTTTTTTTTGAGCACACTGTTATTTTTAGGCAGAAAAAAATTGTGCAGTAAAATATTAATAAAGTTCGCAATTCATATAAAACAAATACGATTAGAAAATTTAATATAAATGGTAATGTTGGGTAGTAACGTAATATTTGTTAATATATTCTAACATCCGTGAAAGTCGTATTATTTCTATCGATGAAATTCTATCAGCAAAGGTGGATTGATAAAAAAATATGAGACAAATTTCGTTGGAAATTTATTTTTTTCTGTTTTTTTTTAATATTTATGTTTAAAATATTAAAATAATTTTAATTATTAAAAATTATTAGGAAATTATGGGGGACCAATTTATACAGGTCGTGGTTTTCAGTTTAGCAAGTAAATACACGTTTGAATTTTATTTCAACGTTTTTTTTCTTTAAATTTTTCAGCAAAGGTGGATTGATAAAAAAATATGAGACAAATTTCGTTGGAAATTTATTTTTTTCTGTTTTTTTTAATATTTATGTTTAAAATATTAAAATAATTTTAATCATTAAAAATTATTA
This sequence comes from Troglohyphantes excavatus, assembly GCA_963932185.1. NCBI lineage: Eukaryota > Metazoa > Arthropoda > Arachnida > Araneae > Linyphiidae > Troglohyphantes > Troglohyphantes excavatus. The sequence goes on from OZ010676.1 coordinate 40,614,385, forward strand.
GGAAATTATGGGGGACCAATTTATACAGGTCGTGGTTTTCAGTTTAGCAAGTAAATACACGTTTGAATTTTATTTCAACGTTTTTTTTCTTTAAATTTAAATTTTATTATTAAATTTTTTTTATTACATAACCATAGTATTAGTAGTACAAAAAGCGTAACAAATTAAAAAAAGAATATAAAACATTTAAATTAAAAATATTATCTTAATCTCAAATTTCTTAGGGGGTTATTAATTTTAGTAATTTTGTGTGGTTTTGTAAATTATTACAAGTTAAGTGGGAAAATTATGAAACAGACTTTTAAGTATGTAATAGTTATCTTATTTACGAGTAAAAAAAAACAATTTAATTTTTCTAATATGTCTAGAAAAATTCAGATAGCTTAAATTATAAAATTTTGGACAATTGAACTCAGCTTTATGTACCATGCCCAAAAGGCCTGATAAATGAATTATAATCGTTTTACTATTTGAATAAGAATCAGGAAAATAAAATATGTATTATTCTTTGCATTTTTTTATTACATAACCATGTAATAAAAAACTTAAAAATAAATAAATTTAATGTTTATGTTTCAATATGTGTGAGAGTGCATGAGTTATTTCAATATTATTTTAGTTTGTGTGTTAAAAAAGTGAGTTTTAAATTTTTTTTACGAAAACAAACGATTTGTCAAACATTGAAATGTTTGTTTAAATTTAAACTAACATATATAAATGTGTTTTTTATCCAAATTGTATACGAATAATTAATTAAATAATTTATAATTTGAATATTTGGATTATGATTATAAAGTACGGGGATAAAGTGAACCAAAAAGGATTTTCTGTGTAAACTTTCTGTTGGATTATTTTAATTCTTCCATTTGCAATTCAAACTACATATATGTTCATAATATTGCATTCATTTCTCACTAACTTAAAAACCTTAATATTAATCATATTAGTTTTATGAAAATCTTTATTTGTCTTGATGTAGGTTTATTTTGAATTTATAGAAAGGGATATAGAAATATGGAATATATAGCAATAAAATGAGCTAATATAAGATCTATTATCAGATGCGAGTACTCTATATTAAAATTTTGAGATCCGCTTTCTTTAAGTATATTTTAAAAAGCAAGCTGATAGGATTTAATATACCTTATTTTGATTCTGCTTCTTAAAGTTAAACTGATAGCTGTGTTGTATTTACTGGGATTAATACTTATAATTTCAAGTCTTGAGCTACATAATAAATATACAGCATTTTTTATTTAGTATTAAACATTCTTTGTTGAACTAAAAGTTTAATTAACTACATTTGTTTATTTTCATGCATATTTTTATATAATTGTTGCCATTATTTTTTTAAGAATATAAACGAATTTGCAAAATCATTTATAGAAATAATAAATTCTTACTATTTCAAAAAATACTGATTTGTGAAAAATTAATTATTATTATAATAGAACTTTTAATTTGTTTTATTAATTTTTTTAAATCGGAATAATACGTAAACCTAATAAATTTGCAAAATACATCATGCATATAAATATTTATTTATTCTTTTTACTATCAGTATGTAACTAAACAGGTTTTTTAATAGGTAACTTGAAAACAGCAAGCATTTAATTTTTTGATTTATGCAAAAAAATCAAAAGTAATTATTTTATTGTATGTACGCTTATTTATTTGAATGTTATAGTAAATGTGCAATATGTACTTTAATGTAGGATAATGTGTCATAAATATATTAAAAATACGATATAGTTTGCAAGTTTGCATTTACATTTTACCAAAAGAACTGTAAATTAAATAATAATGCAACGATACAGTTATATATATTTTATAAATAAATATTTTTGTATTGTAAAACTGATATTATCTCGGCATTTTTTTGCAAAATAATTTTCTGAAAATCTGCATCACATTTAGCTGTATTTGCATAATACTTTTTTCTTATCCTACTTCGCTTATATATAAAACAAATTGTTTAACTTTAATAATTACAAACAAAGTCGTTAAAATATAGCAAAAGAATGGTTTATTATGTGTAGTTAGACTTTCAAACAATGACCATCGTCCAACAATGTGTGGACAACCCTGTGTAATTCTATGAAGAGCAAACTACAAATTTATGTTCATTTTAAAGAAATTACCGTGACTTGTGGTTATTTGGATCCTGGGGGGTTACTTGTATACAATTTTTAAAATCACTCCTGGATCTTCTGTCATGAAAATATGGACTTGATTCACTAGGGTAAGGTAAGGGAGAATGGGCATTAAAACTCGATTTTTGATATTCAAAGTACAATTTCTCAATGGAATTTTTTTTGTAAAATTACAATTGTTTCATAAAACCGTTCACTTTTTTATTGGAAACATAATTGTATATTTTTATTGAACTTTGAGGTTTATAAATGTGTTTAATCAATATTTTTCTAAGGTAACCTACTATTGTTCCAATAGTGGATAAAATTGGTATCTTCTGGGAATTAAGGAATTTTTAGTATAAAAAGGCATTATTAGAATAAACATTTAAACCAAATTAGGTACTTGCATAAAATAGAATAAATTACAACCTTAAAATCTTAAAAACTCCATACATTTGATTATTAATGAACTATTTTACTGTCAATCGCTATTTTAGAAAATCGACTATATTTTATTCTTTATATCCTTCAAAATAAAACACATGTTAATATTATTCTTGGTTTGTTTTGATTCATGAACCTCTCATGCGTTTACTTAATTTTTAATTTGTTCCACATACGATATTTTATTCAATTTAAAACATTATATTTAACTTCGAAAAAAAAACTAGCAAATGGTAGCCAATTTTGTATTGGAATATTCTCTTTTGTTGACAGTTTATTTGAAAAAAATATATGTAATTCCTTACGTTAACATGTAAACAGTATTAAATATATTGAAGTTAGTTCTTGTCATTTATAAGCTTCGAAATTCATATTTTTGTAAAATAATTGCAGTTTTGTCGAAAATTCAATGTATTAAAAAGATTCTATTTTATTCTATAAAAACAAACCAAATAAATTTTTCTAGTTTTTTTATTGGAATGTATTAAAAGGATTCTATTTTATACAATCCCAGGAATATTCATAAATAATTCAACTTTTCTAGTTTACATACAGAAGTTTTTATGTATGATACTATCACAATTTTTTTCTATACTCAAACAAATCGACATTTGGATTTAAAATAAAACATCCAGCAATGTAATTTTTTCCTAAAATGTATTTTATTAATGAAGTAATTTAACAATAAAAGGAATAGATCAAAATATAAACTTAACATTGTGTAATTCAATATTTAATTAAAAAACGTTTTAAACCAGAACCCATTTTACTTTATCTCTCCAACAATCAGGTATTTATTTTAATTATTTTCACAACAGCAGGCCCAGGATGGATTTTTTTGTTGTTAAGTTTAGTGTTGTTACCCCAAGTTACATAGTTGTTACATAGTTGTTTAGTTGACTGTTGAAGGTGGGTAAGGGCATTTAAAATAGGCAATCAAAATACGTTTAGAAATAAAATAAAATTAATAAATTTACATGGTTTTATCTCTTTTCCTAATAACTGGGAGAAGGCTATTCGTTTAAGTGTTGTACATTCAGAAAAATTTAAGGGATTTTAAAATATTTTTACTAAAACTGCTTAATGTATTATATGTTGATCCACAAAAAATGTAATTAAGTTATTTTAAAATTAGCTATATTTCACGCTTTTTTAATTAAAATTAAACTATATATCATTTGTTTATACAAAATAATAATCCATTAATTTACCATTAATACCATTTCCTTAAATAAAAAATTGTGTGACTAATTTTTTGTAAAGTTTATTCTGGTACTAACATTGTAAAAAGTTTTGGTACACAGAAAATAACAAGTCCCGGTGTTTTAAAAATTCATATAATTGCACTAAATTTCTTCTGAATTCTGCCAAAATGAATTTACTATTTTTTTTACAATTAAAACTAAACTTTTTTTTAAAGAATATTTTAATCAATATTAATAAACAATAAAAGAGATGTAATCGATGCTTCTGATATACAAACCCTTAATGTTTTTAACCCTAATATATATATATATATATTTATTTTGAAAACACATTATTAAATTACATTATAAGACTGATAAATTTGTTTATTATTGCTGTTTGTACTAATATTCTGATAAAATCCACAAAGTTACCTATTTACTTTTAGAAGGCAAGTTTTGTTTTCAAATTTTAAATCTGGTCAGAAGTAATTTCTTTTTAGTGACTTAGTTACTAGGATAAAAAATATCCTTAACTCACGTTAAAATTAGCAACAAAAATAGTGTTATCAAAGTCTAAAGAGTAATTCTCACATGATTGACAAACAGTAGTAATCATGCAAACAAACGAACATCCAGACAAATATAAATTCTGAAAACAGTTGATTTGGGTTTCAATACTGCCAAAATTATTTTATTTATGCAAAATTCAATAAAAATATCCATGTACATCTACGAACCTTATAATGCATTATAATATGCACATACTATTACAAAATTTTGAGTATTTTCGAATGGCCCAAGAGAAAAACAATAATTCGCATTTTATTGAAGACCTTTTGTTAACCATAATTTAATTGAACGAAATTGCTAATCGCTAATAACGATTATAATCCCCGAAAAAATCATTTAAAATTCAGAATGCTGTGTATACCTATGATAGAAGATACATTGTTTTGTGGCATCGTTCTTTTCATGGACCTTCATATGTTAGTAAGTCCAAGTCCCGACATTTATTGAAACGTTTGGTGCCAGTTCAGGTGTTTCCTCGTCATCTGACCATGGTTCAAAAATACGAGGCATTGTTCACGGGTCTTTCATTGGAGATAGGCCCAGAACCGTCGCCATTAGCCCACTGTGAAGCTCTAGTGTGACGTTATTTAACTAAACCAAACCAAACCATATGTTAGTGACATTATTTTCATCAGATGGTGCCAATCTCAGTACTGTGCAGCTCTAGTGCGACGTTATTTAACAAAACCAAACCATACCAAAACCAAGCCAATCTCAGTACTTTACATTGAATTTATTACAGCTTTTTGTCCAAATATAATCTAAGTACATCTACCTTAATTAGTTAATACAAAAATTCGAGATAATTTTTTTAAAATTAAGCAAAACGTATGTACGCGGAACCCCAATATGGAGTCTTTTAAAACTATTTATCGAAAAGTCTTTAAATTGAATATTTTGTGTGTATAAGAAAAAATATTCATGTTGTGACATTTTACAATATATTCAATTATCAAAATGGAAAGAAATTCTAAAATATCTTATTTAAATTTTTTATAATTTTCAATAATTATTTCTATACAAGTTAAATTATTTTAAATAAATTTTTGATGAGAATAAAATGTGTATATAAAAAAGTATATCAAAAATTATATTATGTGTAATTTCTAGAAAGGTTCCTTATCGGTCAATTTGACTAGAAATGAAAATTTTTAATTTTTTTTCCTAGCTGCAAACTTAAACTGACACCAAACGCGTTTCAACTAAATTTAAGACATTTAAGAGTAGATGTACAAACTAAAATATGATAACGGCATTTCGCAAGGAGAGTAATGCAGTTGCGATTCTTTTGAAAGAAAAGCTTATAAATTTCTAGACTAATACTGCTTTTAAATTTTAATATTATGGAAGTTGAAAATGTAGTTTTGCTCTGAAAAGTCTTGTTCTAGTTAATTTTGCGAGAAAATATTAATTTTTCTTTGCATGCAGGCTTTGTTCCGCCATCGTTATCAAGAAAGTGCTTAAATATTCATACCACTGAAAACAGAACATGGGTTCTCCAGTAAGGTTAAATAATTCAGAAGGCAAAGTTAGCATTGTTTTGCGTTGTCTGTAGGACTTAGCTTAGAGTTTTTCTTACTAAATTACCTTTCTTAAGAGTAAGTGAGGCTCCTTCGAAGTAGATAATGTAAGCTTAAGAAATATTCATGCTTTCGAAAGCAGCGATAGATGCTTTAGAAAAAGTGATTATGGTGTAAGTAATACTAGGCATCGTATAATTAAAAAGGGTGGAGCCTTGTGATTTATAAATAAAAATATTACTCGAGGGAATTATTTATTTTCTTAATGTACACGTAACATTTGAGGGTGTGAATGTTGGCTAATGTTTTAATGTTAGTAAAAGGTTGTTTTCTTATACATTAAAAATTAAAATTGCTTAAGGATGGTTTGAAAAACTTTTGATGTTTGAAAGCTAGTTTTAGATGAATTAACTTTGCACTAAATATACACAATATTATATTGGTGATGGTTAGGGAACTATTCCGATAAAAAATACCTTGAAATTGTCAGATGACGAGGATAACAGATGAGCTGGGAACCCTTTCTTCAAACTCCTATACTACGGCAACACTATTTAATGTGCACTAGCCTTCTACACGGTGATACCTGGTTGCACAACGAAATTTGAACTCGCATTACGAGATCACATGCTTCCAACACGGACAGGCTAGACCCATTTGAGAGCAATATATTTAATATAAAAGAGCTTTTTTCGATATATTTGGCAATTTTGTTTAAATTTAGAAGTATTATGAGATCACAATTTGAATATATATTAAATAAAAAAAAGCTATTTTAATTTGCACCGCAACTAGAGTAGTTGGCACATCGAGTCGGGCAATGGACTTCGTGTTAGTTGCCTATTGTTGTCGATTGCATTGGTACATTATAATTTAATTTCATAAATATATTATATTTAGATCCGAAGAATTTATTAAAAAATATAGAACTTAAACAAAAATATTTCTTTATTTTTCTGTAAACCTATTGATGATTACGGTTTAGGTACGTCGATGTTTTTATAAATAAATATTTTTTTTAAATTATTGAATAAAGATATCAATTATATAGTATTTTTTTAAAACTATTGCTTTAAGTTGTAATTTAAATCATTTAACAATAATTATAAAAATTTAATTGGATAAATAATTGAAAATCCTTTTGTTTTTGCAATTTCAAAAAACTTTTAAATTAAAAAATTCTACTGGAGCGACGACTAGTTATTTTTTATAACTTCAAAATATTAGTATAAAGTAATAAATAATGTGCTCATATACCTAACATAAAAATACTTATGAAGTAAGAACACAGATTAAATCATATATGTTCCTGAACATGTAGGATTTATTCTGTGGTTTTGTTTCGTGGTTGATATTATATATATATATATATATATATATATATATATATATTCACGGTTCCTTGTGTTACATGCTTAAGCGCCGCCTCACAGGAGTTCGTGTTATGCAGTATATCTGTATGTGTCTAAACTTCTTACTTGTATTTTCAGTGAAAAGTATCTGCAGGGTGGTGTCGACCGGATAGCTCAGTGAGCACTTGTGCTCTAAACAAGGGGTCCCGGGTTCGATTCCCGGGTTGATGAAATTTTCACTCTTATCGATTTAAATATAGATATTTGGGGATTTTTATTTGTTTTTTTTTAATATCTAGGTTTTAAATTACAATTATTCTAAAATAATGTGTCCATGTGGTTAGTTTTATTTCTAAATTATTTTGGTATTATAGTGAAATTTAAAACAAGAAAATTTTATCAAAATCATGTGATAGTAAAAGCAAGTTTAATTGGTTCTGATGTATGTATTGTATATTATAAACAAATTTCTTTTTCAGTGTTTGCATTGAATTTTTGTAGTTAAAATTCGGTTATAAAGCATTGAACTAAAAATGAAATGAATATTTAATAATAGTTGTTTTTAAAAGTTAAAATTTTTTTTATGAGTAAAACAGAAGGATACGTTTATTCGACTTAATAATACTTGTTAGAACAATTCTTTGTTCTTTTAGGTTATTTTTTATTTATTGTTTACAGTTTTTTTAACAGTTGATTACTAACTAATTATTTACTAAATTAACAACCAATAATATTTAGAGAGTGACAAGAGTTCTCCTTGGTTAGGTTAAACGTAAGTTTTGGACATGTTAGATTAATCGTGAACAGTGTTGGATAGTTTTCCCAATTATACTCCATTTTAAAAACTGGATAGAACAAAATGTGATGGAACAAAATATCATTGATTTACAATATTATAACTTTCACACTTTTTTTATAAAATAAGTTTAATTTAAGTATTAAATTGTAAGTAGAATGATATGTTTTCCTTTTTCTAGGTATATGGTTATTTTCTGTTTGAGACTCGTTGCGCAGAAGCTGCAACTTAGGAAAACATTTTATCTGGTGTCTTTAAAAAAATACACTTTTTTTCTACTAAATGCCGAGTTATATTGTCATGTTAAAAACAGTATCAATTATACTGTAAGGCATTTAAATATATACATATCCACAAGTATTTTATCGAAGGTTAAAAAACTAAAAAATATATAAATCTACTTTAATTTTATTTCTTTTATAAAATATAGGATAACATTTTTATAAGATATAGTAATAGTAGTGAAATATATAAAAGAAATTATCTTTTAGATTTACTCTATTTCATTCGTCACAATTTAATTTCGGGATACTATTTGATACTTTCGATAAAACCGAAATTCATAATCTAATTATACACTGCGTTAAGAGATATTATAGACTAATAATTAATAAAAACATAATTATATAATTTAATATACTTATATAAAATTTTCTGAAAAATTGCTTGACTTTAAAATAGTCAAAGGGCTTAACTTTTGACATTCGGTAATTTCCCTCAACGTAATTTCGAAACTACTTAAGTATCTACTACTTACTTTAGAGTAAAGAAAATATATTCCTTTTACCCGAAGGTAACTTTTAATTGAAAATTCTTTATAGAAAGAGAAGTCTTTATGTAGTTAAATTATCAAAATGAAATTTAAAGTGTTATATTTTACATTATTGAGTTTTTCACATCCCGGCCAGTAAAACTGTCAACATTTGTATTTAGCTATGTTTGAAAAATTTAAATTCTAAGTTTATAAATGTAATGTTGTAAATTTAATTTCAGTTAGTATATTAGTTTTATATTCCATTCTTGTAGTTTTTACAGAAATTATTAATAATGTATAAGATTACCCAGCTAAAAATGTTAGCAAATACATTTTAAAAACGTTTAACAATACATTTTTAATTTATGTTTTATATAGGTAAATTCAAAAAAGCTGAAAACTTATTGTTACTTAAGGTATAATGGTTAACAACTAAGAATACTTGAAAACTGTAGTTTTTAATACAGCCACATAGGTTTGTTTGCTGATTTTTTTACATGAGTAAACTTATAAATTTTAATAAAGGTATTTATATAAACTGTACGAAAAAACTGTGTTAAATGACTTTTTTATGAATAATATAGTAAAAACGCATTGTTAAAATTATTTAAATCACAAGTTTAATAGTCAAGTACAATCGATTGGGACTTTAAAAATTAGTATCAGGAAGACAGTTTTTCCGGGATAATTTAAAAGAATATTATTTACTCTATTTTATTTAGCTGGGAATAATAGGGCTAATATCAGTATTTTTTGTGTGTGACCTTGGCGTTATTAGACTGTCTGAGAGAAGAGAACTTGGGAAAATCTTTGTTATTTAGAAAACAAATTTCATGGCAGATCCTCTTTAAAGCATGTTTTACACAAATGTATTATTCACTTTAATCAATTGCAATGTGTTCTACAATGGGACAAAAGTTCGTTAAAAATGAAAAAAAAAATACTAATCTATTTATTGAGCTGGGACTAAACTAATTTGAAAAATAATAATAAAGAAACAGTTTTACAATCAATATTATTTTAAAATTTAAATCGCCATTGTTTGTTAATTATATTAGAATTTTTTTTCCATATTTATAAAAAGATGCTTTAAATTGTTTTAGTAAATTTTCAACCCACTTTAATGCACAGGACAAAGTATTAAAAACATTTGGATTTTTAATAATAAAACAAATTGCAGTGCTTAATTTATAATTAAATAATATAAACCCAAACTCTGTTATGAGATCATTGAGAAGGATTTTGCTTTATAAATATTATTATATTAGATTATCAATCATGCTAATTTTTAATAAGTAATGTTTTTTCAAACGTTGTTAAAAGTATTACATATTTTTTTAGTAAAGGCTTGAATCTGTAGTGAAAAGCTTTGTTGTAAATTTATTAGCCAATATCAACCACTTTAAAAACTTGTTTTATAAAAAGTAAACGTGTACATAAAATGTGCGATATTTTGTCCATTTTTAATGTAGTAACGTATAACTGTACATTCATTGGAAAAAAAGTAATTCAAAGTTAAGAGAACGTGTAAATAATACAGCTACAAGATGTATTTAAAATTTTGTTTTCAATTATATAAAAACTTTAAATTTTCGTTTTACTTTAACTTAACTTAAACTTTTTGAATACATTTTTTAAATATTTGTTTTTATATTAAAATGGAAAATATAATATAAACGTGATTCTGAAGCTCTACTGCCCCCTCCCCCTTTTTTTTTAATTTACGAACTTTACTTGATTTTACATTCGTTTGTTTAAGTTATTTTCAAAATTATATACATAAGCTTTAGCAGAAACAGAAATAATTTCCAATAAATAATTGTATAGAAACTATGTATTCAAAAATTTGTAATATATTAACTATATATAAATTATATCCCTAAATATAATTTTTAATTTTCTTTAGAACGTTTGATATCAACTATTAATAATTATTTAAATATATTAATTTTTATCATTATAAATATAAATTTACATTATTAGCAAAAAAATATTCAAATATTGCCAGATTTTGACAAAAATCCCAATAGCAAAAACCCCACTGATTTCTTTACACAATTTTCTGTGAGAATGACTCGAATTTTTTACTGCTATTTACAAATTAAGAAGCACTATCCAAAAAGAGCTCTGAATATCGTAGAAACAGTTTTGTCAGAGTTGTGTATTGTTCCTTGAATCACTTAACCCAAGAAGATATAATAGGTATACCAATACAATGTTGCTTTAAAGAAACACTGGAAAGTAATATTATGAGGATTTATATCTGTAAAGAACCGATCTGTTCCATTTTAAGTGATTCATAAACAAAGAGAGTCACACGGAAAAAAATTAGTGATAGTTTATTTGTCTTCATTATTGCTTTATAGATTTCGCACTGATAGTTAATTTGTTTTCTTATTTGATCAAACTTATTTTTATTTTAAAATAGTGTTCTTTTTAACTATGAAATAATTAAAAAATATTTACAGAAATATAATTAAAAAGCCAAAACTATGAAGGTATATATTTTTTGAAAGTTTGAACAGTATGCAGGCAACTATATATATTATATATCTATTTGTAGTTTGAAGAACTAAATAAATAATTACTTTCATATAATATTTGTTCCCTTCTTAAACTTCTTTTTTTATTGATAATACCTAAATGTTAATTTTAAAGTATATTATATTGATTTAAAAATTCGGAAAATAAATTATATTCAAAGTATGCTCCGTTTGAGTAGTTTTCATTCTTCAAAGTTTTAATAGTAAAATGTGCTTTTAGTATAAGACAGCTTAAAAATTAATGCAGATTTGTAAAGTTTATCAATGAAGTATTTTTTTTATGTTTCTTGCTGTACTAAAATTATTTTTATTTCGATAAAATATTTTAAGATAATATTAATATTATAAAACCATAGTATTATTTAAAAATGTTTATATGTATAACAAGATTCTTGAATTTCAAAAACTAATAATTATTTTTTTATGTTGTCTTCTTTTATATTACAAATTTATCAAATAAGCTATAGAATAATGAGTTAAACCTCATAAATTCCACTACATAATTACAATATACTATACTTTCACAATAATAAAGATTCTCTGAATAACAATAGCAAAAAATATTCCAATGAATTGGTTGATATTATGCACTGCATTAAATATACCCCCTCGTGTGTTGAGCGCCGTTAGTCGAATTTTTCGATATTTAGGCCCATCATTTAAAAAGAGCAAACATGTGATGGTAAAATAAACAATGTATTTCGTGGCCCTACATTATTCCGATTCAAATTAGGCTCCGATTCGGCGAGCAAATATGCTTAATTACATATTAGGTCGAAATACGGGATTATTAGGTATCGACGGGGAGAGTGCAAAAATGTTGAAGGGGGGAGGGAGAGAGTAGAAAATCAGACGAAAAAGAAAGAGAGGGAGGGTGTTGCCAAAGGAGGTGGAGAGCATCGAGCAAACTTTTCCCTCAAAACAATAACTCATTCGCGTTCTGTTTTATGAAAAGGGTAGGAGGCAGCAAAAGAATATGCAAATGCGGGTGGCATGCGCCTCCTACACTACTTTTACTTCCAGTGCATTTGTCCCTCGGGTAGGGAGAGGGGGAGTTATATATTACCAAAAGAGATGAGGGGGATGCGGAAGAGGAGAGAGTTTTTGCAAAGAAGCTCAAGATGAGGATGATCGGGGGGCGGAGCCTGTGTGGCGATGCGGGCGCTGCTATTGGCCAGGCCCGATATCCTGCGATCCAGTCCGCGAGGGCCGCACTTTTTATCGACTGCAGGGAAGGCAGTGGGGAAGGGGGTCACCAAAGCATCCTTAGCAACACATCTCTGGGACAAGAAGTGGAAAAATAAAGAAAATTCCCCGGTCGATATCCAAAGGGGGATGAGCCTTACTTGCGCGGTACCGACTCGAGAAAGACCACGGAGAGAAGAAAAAGGCTTTTCTGTAACATATTAATTCCCTCAGCTCGCTCGGATGAGTTTTTTCTGCTGTGTGCCGTTCCGTTCTTCTTCGTTCCCTGTGCTGTGCTCCCTCAACCGCATCTCAGAGTCTGGAGAAATCCGTTCCTGCTAATGATGAACGCAGTGACTCTTTTAAATTGCGAGTTGGATTAGAGAATGGGTGTTCTGTTTCGGGGAGCTGAAAACACTGCCTGGAACCCTACGAGTTTCTTTTCATAAAATAATGCTTCTTAAAGCAGGGCGGGTATGATTATTTTATAATTGTCGAAAGGGAATCAAGTATTGGGGATCTAGACTCTGGTATCTAAATATAATTGAATTAAAAACACCAAGATGATGGATCTGGTATATGTTTTGGGGCGCCTACAGTATAAAAATATTATCGCAGAAATTGAGACGGAAAACTATCACAACAATCCTTTTAGTTTAAATATATAAAAACACAGCGTTACATGAGCCTGGCCAGTCGTCCCAAAGTTGGCGAAAAGTTTGAAAATAATTCAACATCATCGTTTATTGTATACAATGAACATCAATCCTATTAAGTCCATTTCAGTAACGGTTATTCTGTACAAATTGTATAAGAAATAATTTTTTTCTATTTATACAGGACATAATGTTTACTATTTCAAGAAATACAATTTTAAAGCTTTTTAATTAAAACATTCAACATTTAAAACTGACTTATTATTATTATGGGTTACACTTTAACAAGTTAAGTTTTTAATACTGGAAATTTTTTTAAATTTGAATTATTTTTTTCTCTCAAGCAATCCTCTACAAAACTAGTATCTTAATTCACTTGGCTTACCCATAATTTGTTTTCATTTGATTTTTCATTCTATACAAGAATCCTATCTGATTGATATTTTCTTTTCTGTTTGTATAAAGGCTTTAGCTACATATTTTATTTCCTCATTATCCTAGATTACTCAAAATACTTTAGCATGTCTTTAAATAAATCACACGAATTTATCAAAACTGAGGTCTTTGTTTGATTACTATATTTGTTTTGTGATTTCTTTCTTTATTATAATATAACGTATGTATCCATCTCTATTTTAGTAATATAATTTGAGTAATTTTTATTATAAGTAAATAAATTAATTTTCGAACAAACTTTTCAACTTTTAAACTTTGAAATCCTTAAATATTCTTTAATTTAAATTTAAATGTTTTTAGAAACACCTTAGATTTATTTGCACTATATACTAAACTAGACATACTATATATTCTATAAATACTAGACTGGAGAACCATAGTTAGGCATTAAGCTTAATGATGATTGTCAAAATTTGCATTTTTATTTGTATAACCTAAATTTTTTTGCAATTGATTCTCGAAAAATTTATTTTTAGTCTTTAGAATTCACGAAATAGTGTATATTATTGTCTTTTTAAGTTTATTTTCAAATATAAAATGACTCAATTTTAAAATTAAAAACTTCATTTATTTTTAAATATAATTTCCAACTTGCAACCTTTGAAACTAATGAACAATATTTTAAATTAATGCGTATTCTGTACCGTAAATGTTTATTTCAGTTAGTTCTAGAAAAAACTGAATTTTAGTGTACGCCAATCTAAAGGATCTATTATAAGAAATGCTGTTTAGTAAAACTTTTAAGATTTATTAATGTTGAAACCTATAATGATTCAATTTTAAGTTTGAGATTGATTTATATGTTTTATCTTTCAGTTATTTCAACCGTTGGAAGGAGAGTCACAGTCTGCAGTCCTAGATGGAAAATATAAAAATCAAAATATATAATATTTATATTAAAGAGTATCTAACAAACGTAAAACATAAAATTGTATACGATGGCATAGCCGAGGTAATTGACTAAAAATAAAGAATCAAAGTTTTAAACTTTCTAAAACTATAAGTATTTTTATATTTGAATTTATATTGAAACTGCATTAGAATAATTTGAGATATTTATTTTCAAATTGAAAAAAGGTAGTTAAATGCGATGCTTACTAAATCAGAAATTGCTGTTAAATGTGTTGCAACATAAAAGAAACATATAAATATATGATTGAATTGAATATCCAAGTTTTCAAAGTATTTTATTGCTTTTTTTACAAATTTTAAGACGAGTTTTTATTAATATGAAGCATAGTTATTATTTTGAAAATAGTTATGTGTTTTTACAATTATTATGTAATATAATAAAGATTATAATTGATTCTTTGTCATTAAATTAATATTAACTATTTGTTCCATAATATCTAATATAACTTTGCAAAGTTTCAAACATTTCTAGCAAATGTGGTAATTTTGAAAAATATCCCTTTATCAGAAACATACATATGTGAAAATAATTTATTTAGCAAGTGATAAATTGCTAAATAAAATAATATTGCTCATTTTTATAAAAAAAAATAATAAAATACTTTTAATGTTGAATTTTATAAATAGTTAGAAAATCCTAATGAATAATTTCTTTACGAAAATTAAAAAAATAAATAACTCTGCTGCAATTAAAAGAAACGTGGAAATGAATATTTTGAAAAAAGATAAAAAAAAATTAATAAAATTATAGGAAAGTGAAATTTCTTATTAATTGGTTTTCTAGAAAAAAAAGTAAAACTGATTAATGAGTTTTGAAAGGCAAATTATTGAAAAATATTAATTATTTTGCAATATTTTAATAGTTTTGAATTAAATCTTTAGAAATTTTTAATTCTAAACTAAGTTTTTAAGAAAATTTTTAAATAATATTCAATAAACTATAACCTATCATTAACTATTAACTAGTAAAATTCTATTTGAAAGCTACTTTTGGCTGAAACACTATATAGTTAAAATTACCCGGTGTTTTGAAAAGTATATCAAATACAATGATCAATTATATGGTCCTGTTAAACTATAACTTTTCAAAATTTTAGACAATTGAACTTCAGATGCACTTAAACATAATACATGTAAATATATTTTTAACCGTTCAGTGTAAAATTTTGTTGTTTTGAAACTTAAATCTAACTTTCCTCCTGTCTTTTGTTTAAAATTTAATTTAAAGTGGTTTATTAAAAATAATATATTTATACGAGTATTACATATTTTATTGAATTTCGAATAGTTTTTTATAAAAAGGAAGATTTTGATATGAAATCATATTAAAATAAGTTTTTCTTTATCTATGATTCATAAAATTGTATATCGTAAACCTTTGATTTAGTTTGTACACAACATGATTATTTACTAAATTGGGTTTAATTAAAAAAAAAATTGAGAATTCTTCATTTGCGCCGCTGGAAAAATTATTGAAATTAACCAAAATACTGAAAAATGACGTAAATTCAAAAGTGTGTAAAACAAAAAAAAAATATGCGTGGATCAAGAGTTTATGGTTTTTGTGGATATTAGAGTAAGTAACAAGGTATTTTATGTTGTCTATTTAATATTTATCTTTTAGCATGAGTGTTTTGCGAAACAAAAATGAATCTAAATGTTTGCATTTCTATATATTTTAAATGATGAAAGAAAAGAAAAGAAATGCAGGTTAATTTACAAATAGTTTTTATATGCATTACAGAAGTTTACTATAAGCGAAAAATTTTTTTGAAAGTTTTTATCAAATACGTTTGGACCTTAAAATAATATAAAAAACTTTCAATGAATTTTATTAATTTAAAATACAAATATATTAATGGGTTTATTTCACTGAGCTAGAAATCTTTAACAGTTTGGTGTAAGAGTTGAACCCAAAAGATATTCATTTCAATGACCCTCAATATCTTCAATTGTTCAAATCTGCGAATTTCTAAACCTAGATAAACAACAAGACGTTAATAAGCTTTAATATGATATAAGTCAACTATTTTATCTAATAACGAAGTCTAGAACTCTCATATGTAATAAGAATAAGATTTAAAAACCGCTTATTAATTGTCTGTTAAGAATGGTTTTAATGAAATAAATTAAGTTATTTGCATTATGCATTAGAAAGTTTTAACAGTTCCTTGATCCTTATACAAATTATTTAGAAATTAATGTAAACTAAAATTGAATTCACTTCAAAATTTATTTAGAATTCAACATTAAAAAATAAGGCTTATTAATGGATACAAATCAACTATCTTACCTAATAATGATGTCTCGAACTCTCATATTTTATAATATCAATATTTAAAAACTTATTAATTGTCTATTAAGAATGTATTTAATGAATTATATAATAAGTTATTTGTCTTAGAAAGCTTTCACATCACCTTAATGTATATTCGAATGATTAAATAAATAATGTAAGCTAAAATTGATTTATCTTTACAACTTATTTAGAAATCAGTATTAAATGTGTTTGGATATTATACGCGGCAGATATAAAATAATGGTACTTATTGTCTTTTAAATTGTACATTATATTTTAGTTTTTATTTTATATTCTACAATTTAACTACTCAAAATGAAAATTACTCTTAAAACTAATTACTTAATTTTAAGATGACGACACCTTTTTCTGACTATTAACTATTGCATTGTGACTTCTACTGTAGGAACAATTCATAGTAAAATAATTAAGGCAACAAATATAACCTATTTTAGGTATACGAGGTATATAACCTGTATATAACCTATATATATATATATATATATATATATATATATATATATATATATATATATATATATATATATATATATATATATATATATATCCTAATAAAGTAATATATAATTAAATACTTATTCGATTTTTTTTTCTTATATAATCATAAATTGAATTGGTTTCTATACGATCTCATAAATTGTCAATAGTTTGCAGAATATTATTAATTTAAAGTTTTATCTAATTCAAAGATTAAATCATTTGGACAACCTGTTATATTGTTTAGATAACTTTTTTATAGATTATTTTGCAATGTGTTAAAAAATTAATTTGTGTAATGCAGAAATTCTTATATATAATATTTCTAAATACAATGTATTTTACGTGTTTATATTATTTTGATAAATATTGTGCAAATTAAATAGTTCAAATAAAATATCTTTGAATAGCTTGACATTTTATTTATTAATTTGTTTAACATTAAAAAATATTTTGTACAATTCATTGATTGACTTTATAAACAAGCTTCCTCAACTTCCGAGATATGCATGACATGTGTGCAAGTCAATTTGATTTATACAAAATTCAATTTGTTTTTATTTGTATTAAAATTGAACTTTAAAAGTCATTATGGGATAAAGGATCATAATATATATTTGAAAAAATTCTTTTCACAATTTCCCTGTGATTTTCATATTATAAATTAATCAGTTAAAAAAGTTTTCACTGAAATCAATATTTCTCAAAAATTGTTTTTGAAAATAAAAATAACATATCTTTAAAAAAATTCCCAGAATTATTTTAACTATATTTTATTAAATTTTTTTTATTGAGAATAATAATAAAAAATTCCAAAAAAACTTTTACACACGTAATTTTTTTTAAATAACTTGAATATCTGTTTGTATTTGTTTTGTTAGGAACTTAAACAGTCCATATAAATATTAGTAAACAAGCAAAAAAAAAATAGAAAGTAATTCATAAATCGTCAGTACTAATTATAAAATTATTATTTTATTTATTTGTTTTCATAAGCAAAGATTTCATTACACGCAATTTTTTAAAATCATTAATACATGAATTTGTTTAATCGTTGATAATTATTATAAGTATTCGAAAGAAAATACAGTTATTATGTACACATATACTAAATACCAAAGTCCAAGGTATAGTTTGAAACTATTTATCGCCACGGATCAATACAAACTAAAAAAAATCGAATTAATATTACAAACGAGTAATAAGGTTTATTATAAGCAGGAAATAAAATATAAACATAAATCCTAAGAATGATGTTATTAACATGGCTGTCACAATAAAAAAAATTATTTATAGAAATACTGGAAATAATTTTTATGAAATTTAGTTTGTTTAAAAAAAACATTAGAAATAAAAAAAAATACTTCAGAAATTAAAAAAAAGTAAGAGTTATATTTTTGTTAATAAGGTATAAATGTAATACTAAAAATAATAAAATTGTAGAAATTACAATAAAATTACAAAGTATTTTTAATAATGCAATGGTATGTTTAGAAGAAATAAAGACTTGCTAGTGTTTAAATAATTTTGAATAAAAACGAATGTAAACTTTTATTCAATTAAAAAAAAACAGAAGTTATTTAAGAGTATGTTTAGAAAATCCATTTATCGGATATTTTAATAACTTGAATAAATCTGAACTAAAAAGATACGAACCTTTGTCCAAAAAAAATTAAGCAAAAGTTACTAAAATACCATATACTTAAATTAAAAAGATACAAAATATATTCTCGTTATTAGCAACTCAAAAGTATAATACGCAGCTGTGCTCTGCTGTACCCCTAACACCGAATTTAAAACTGAAACTCTGAAAGTTGAACACCTATAAGAGTAAAGCTATGCGGAAGGGACGAAAAAGCTAGTGACATAAATCTTTTCAAAAATTTCGCTTTGTGACGTCACGGGGAAGCGAGCGACAGAATGTTTCGGATAATCAGGAAATGATAGAAGCAATATCGTTACTTCCGGGGTAAGAGGGGCCCATCAGCTGTTCCTGAGACACCCCACAACAGACGCATACCCCTTCTGCTCGGCTTCCGGGTTACAGAGAGTTAATTTCCAGGTTTTATTTACTTCACAGAATGCGATTGCTGTTATGAACTCAAATTACTAATTATCGAATAAGGAGCGGTGTGTGGAGTCACGTGACTTGTGGTTTTGGATGTTAAATGGTGTGGAATGGGGGTGATTGATTGTTAATAAATGGGGGTGAATAGTAAAGGGGTTTAAAATCTCAATCTTTATTCCTTTATTTTGGTTCATATATAGTTCGGTAGTAATAAAATGATTATTTTTTTCTTTAAACAGCAATTTTCGGTCATTTTAATAAATACTATTTTTATTTTACAAAAAATAATGGGATATTTAAAACTACATTATTCCTTGTTACATTTATATGCGCTTTTTGTAATATTTCTTGAATGAATATTTCTTGATATTTAATACACTGAAATGAGACGTTGAGAAGTTGTTGAAAATCAAATGTGACGAATGTAAAACTTCAAGTTATAAATATTATTTTTATCTTACTGAAAATAATGTGATATTTAAAACTACATTATTCCTTGCTACATTTATATGCGATATTTGTAATATTTCTTGAATGAATAATTCTTGATATTTAATACACTGAAATGAGACGTTGAGAAGTTGTTGAAAATCAAATGTGACGAATGTAAAACTTCAAGTTATAAATACTATTTTTATCTTACTAAAAATAATGTGATATTTAAAACTACATTATTCCTTGCTACATTTATATGCGATATTTGTAATATTTCTTGAATGAATAATTCTTGATATTTAATACACTGAAATGAGACGTTGAGAAGTTGTTGAAAATCAAATGTGACGAATGTAAAACTTCAAGTTATAAATATTATTTTTATCTTACTAAAAATAATGGGATATTTAAAACTACATTATTCCTCGTTACATTTATATGCGATATTTGTAATATTTCTTGAATGAATAATTCTTGATATTTAATACACTGAAATGAGACGTTGAGAAGTTGTTGAAAATCAAATGTGACGAATGTAAAACTTCAAGTTATAAATACTATTTTTATCTTACTAAAAATAATGTGATATTTAAAACTACATTATTCCTTGCTACATTTATATGCGATATTTGTAATATTTCTTGAATGAATAATTCTTGATATTTAATACACTGAAATGAGACGTTGAGAAGTTGTTGAAAATCAAATGTGACGAATGTAAAACTTCAAGTTATAAATATTATTTTTATCTTACTAAAAATAATGGGATATTTAAAACTACATTATTCCTCGTTACATTTATATGCGATATTTGTAATATTTCTTGAATGAATAATTCTTGATATTTAATACACTGAAATGAGACGTTGAGAAGTTGTTGAAAATCAAATGTGACGAATGTAAAACTTCAAGTTATAAATACTATTTTTATCTTACTAAAAATAATGTGATATTTAAAACTACATTATTCCTTGCTACATTTATATGCGATATTTGTAATATTTCTTGAATGAATAATTCTTGATATTTAATACACTGAAATGAGACGTTGAGAAGTTGTTGAAAATCAAATGTGACGAATGTAAAACTTCAAGTTATAAATATTATTTTTATCTTACTAAAAATAATGGGATATTTAAAACTACATTATTCCTCGTTACATTTATATGCGATATTTGTAATATTTCTTGAATGAATAATTCTTGATATTTAATACACTGAAATGAGACGTTGAGAAGTTGTTGAAAATCAAATGTGACGAATGTAAAACTTCAAGTTATAAATACTATTTTTATCTTACTAAAAATAATGTGATATTTAAAACTACATTATTCCTTGCTACATTTATATGCGATATTTGTAATATTTCTTGAATGAATAATTCTTGATATTTAATACACTGAAATGAGACGTTGAGAAGTTGTTGAAAATCAAATGTGACGAATGTAAAACTTCAAGTTATAAATACTATTTTTATCTTACTAAAAATAATGGGATATTTAAAACTACATTATTCCTCGTTACATTTATATGCGATTTTTGTAATCATTTAAATATTTCTTGATATTTAATACACTGAAATGACAAGTTGAGAAGCTGTTGAAAATCAAATGTGTCGTATGTAGAACATCAAGTTATTTAATAGAAACTTACTACGTTACATTTTTTTTACCTTATGAATAGTCTAATAAAGATTTATACTTTTTAGCTAAAATTTTTAAAGCTGTTAATTCTGATTCGCCTTAAGATAGCATTATCGGGATAGGTCATTTGGAAAGGATTGGGATGAAATAAGCTAAACTCTTAATGATAAAATGTATAACGTCCTTCCAGAAATACTGAGCGTACTGCTGCTAAGACTTACCTTTACGATGTTCTGTCCTTATAGAAAGACGGCCAGTATTACCACCGGATAATTCTAAATTAGCGCAAAAAAAATTAAAAATTCCAATTGCAAAATTTTTTACGAAAATTTTAAAATTCCGAAATTTGCGTCCTAACAAAGGTAAAATGAGCAGGTAAAGCCCACTTTATGTGCGTCAGAACGGTGCTTCCGATAATTTTATATTTTAATTCACGATTCTGAGATAAAAATAAATACAAAATGAAGAACTGGCATTGATTGGTGCTAGCAGGACAAAATGAATGATTGTAGAAGCTACGTACAAAAGTATTTCCTAAAAGTCCATCTAATAGGACTTTCGCCTAAACGTTCTATCCTTTAAAAGAATATAATTTTACTTTACTTATATCAATAAATATGATATATATTTTAATATATATATTTTAATTATACATGTGAAAGGTTTCTATTGTAAATTAAAGTATTGGATTTTTCCTTACAAAATAATTCTCTCCAGTAAATTAAAGAAAATTAAATGATCAAACTTCTTTGTTTTGTTAAGGGTTAATACGTTCGTCTGAAAATATCAAAGAAGTCAATTGAATGTGTGTATAATCCCGAAAAATTTAATTACTAATACTAAATATATTGAATAGTTATATATATATGAAATTATTAATTAGAATAGAAATATTAATCAAAATAAAAACAACAATTAGTGGGCATAGAGTACCTAAAATTTAATTTTCGCAAATATGAAAATAGTGTTAAATTCAATAAAAATAGTGTTGAAGATTAAATTGACTTGTTTATGAAAACAGTAGTTAAATTTTAAATTTAATTCATTAAAATTATTTGTTTAAATATTTAATTTTTTTAGATAAATAAACACTTTATGTCTAAACATTTTTGAATTTGTTAGTAATGAAACAGTAAATAATAATTTAAAATATTGAATATCTACACAAAGATATAAACTTTAACATAGTGGTAGGTTTTAATTATTAAATGGTATGTTTTAAACAATATATTAGAAACACAGTTAGAACCAACTGTTAGAACACAACCTTCGAATATTTTTGTTTAGTGAACGCCCCAACCCCATAACGCTGACGTTTTAAGAGACAAATACCTAACCCAACCGTAAAAGCACAATCACTTGAAGTAACACAATGTTTCAGTAGTTGAACGAAATGCTATTTGCATTCATCCTAATTAAACGATACAAGAACGGAATTTAACACAGCACCAGTCTAATTACCGATGGAAAGTAAATTACCAAGCAATGATTATTTCTCCCAAATATCCTTACAATACGAATCAGGACTAATTCCTTAGGAATATCAATGCCCCCTGAGCCTCTACAAAGTTCCTCTAAAACAATTCATCTGCCTTAATAAGTAGGTGTTCAATTTAATACTTCTCTATAAGTGTTGAATTCCTCTCCTGTTTGCAATTCATCCCTACAATTCCTTCTCAAGCAATCGAGCAAGCGATTTAACGCTCGCGCTTTGGCAATTCCCGCTTTTATAGGTATGACTCCTCAAGACCAGTTAGCAGGCGTTTATTCGTGTCAAAACGTCGGCGTTGCGGGGGAGGGGGAGGAGCAACCTTCAGGTAATTAAAAGGAATCTATGTAGTTAATGCCGGTTACAGGTAATCGAAAGACGGGCTGATATATTTGCTCGCTTAAATCTTACTGGATTTTTAAACGGATTTAAATACTCGCTAATGGCAAAAATCAGAAATGACACTGGTGGAAGTTCAATTAGCGCTGGATTTCTATGGGGTGCTACGCTTTCTTAGAAAGAAAGTAAGAAAATAATGTTCCTGGGGCTACTTAAGTGATATTTCGTGAGGTGTTTTTTGTAAGGGCTCGTGATTTAGGATGGGTCTTTAAATTTTGATAGGTCATAAAACGTATTGACTGCAAATGGGCTAGAGGTGTACATAAAGTAGAAAACTTGGGTGGGAGTTACTTTCCTTATTTTGATATCAATTTGGGAGCTGTGAAAATTAATTGTTTTGCAATATATTTTTATTATATATTTATTTATATATTTTATTATAATAAATATTCTTTTGATTGTTATATCGTTGGGTGACGCTTTTATTCAAAATTATTAGTATTATATTTATGATAAGTGTTTTAATAACGAATTATTATCGTTTGAAATGTGATGTTATAAATAATCGCATAATATCATAAACTGTTAAGATAGTAATAAGAAATGATTAATACTTACTGTAAAATTTTGAATTTTATACAAAATAAACTATATTGGTAAAAACTAGTACGTTTAGCGCAGTTAAATTTTAAGAACTTTTTTTAAAGAACTATATAACAAAAACAATTCCGAATTTTTGTTATAAAAATGCAAATAAAAAACACGAAATATATAATTAATTAAGTATGTTTTTGTTAACATATTTTACTACTTAGACCATTAAAATATTAAAAATGCAAAATTATAAAATAAAACCAACTAAGACGTTTTACTGTTGACATTTAAATAGTAATCTTAAAAATTGTATATTGGAACGGAAGATTTACTATAAAAAATTCTGTGTCGAATTATTTTAAAATATCGTTAAAAAAGCTATATCGAATGCGACTAATTTATAACCAATTAAACGCTTTGTTTGAAAAGTCCACAATTCAATTAGAGAAAAGCGATTTTTCAGTTAGGGCTGATATTGTCTATTGGTTAACGTACGGCTTACTACAGACAATAGAATACAATAGAATATATTTTGACAATAAATTAATTTCTACTATGTTCCAGATTTTTGTCAGAAGCTTTAAATAATATATTAGAATTTAAAGAACAAAGAAAATTACTCATCTCAGGTTGTGAAGCCTTTTAATATTTCAATAGAAATGGATATTGTTCGCTCATACTACTTTCGATTATTTTGTTTTACTGTGAACCCGCTTTTGTGTACATTGTATTGATATTCTTACTTATCAACTAAAATCAAAACTGTGATAATAACTTTTGAGGTTTTAAATGAAATTGGCATAATTTGTAACTTTGGTGTCCAATTACGTATTGATTATTACTATTTGTGTAGTAATTAATATTTTTTATTTGAATTTTTAACATAAAAACCCTAACACAATATACATTTTTTTATTTAAAAAAATAATATTTACGTAATATATTTATTAATCCCCATCCGTCCCCCAAAAAATCATGTATTTTGCTATTCATAATAATTTTCATAAAATTGTTAATTTAATTTTTGGTGAAATAACTTATTTCTGAAAAATGTGTTTAGTTTGTATGTGGCTTGAAAATATTTTTTTAGAAATGTATATTAAGTATAATATTTTAAAGTTTATTAATTTAAAAAAAAATATATTTTATTTGTGTAGATATATTCATGTTTTTTCGGTTAAATTTTTACATATTAAGAAATTATTAATTATTATAAAAAGTTAAATTAATGTAAATATAACAAAATTTGTCACGGCATATATGTTTCGTGACACCAACCATATTGTTGCTAAAGTGTTTATTTTTTTAAACGAAAATATTGTTAAAAGTAACAGGATATTTATAAATAATTTTAATGATATTAAATCTGATATTTTTTTTAAATTAGGAATACAAAATATATCGATTTCAATGTAATTAGAATACAATTTGTTTCCAATTATTAAATAGAATTTGTGTTTTATAATTCTGTCATTTTATTTTTATCACATAAATGTTGGCAAATAAAAATGAATATACAAATGGAAAACATTTAATTGAAACATACTCAAATCAATATCGGTGACTAACCAAACGATGATTCCATTGTTAAAAATAGGTACTCAAGAATAAGTCAAATATACTCATTTTTGAGTACATTCGATGCTCATCATAGCTCCGAACACACAAGTTTCATTTTTGAGAAAGACATGTACTCATAAATGAGTACACTGGGTAAAAATGAATAAAGAGCAGTTGCTGGCCTACATAGGCTCCCTTCATAAATCACTTTCAATGTATATCAACAATTACAACCAAGACTTACCCAGAATCAAACCCAAGTCATCATGCACAGCAGTCCAGTGTCTTTTCCGGTGTACTATCAAGGGGACGCGGATAAGTTATAAATAGATGAAATGTTGAAAAGTTGTGCCAAAATAATGGAAAGTAAGATAATTGAGTTGTATTTACTAGGTTTCCATTTAAACAATTGGACATCAAATAATATGGAAAACCATCTTTTGGACAACTATTTTAAGTTTGCGAGGTCGCTATGTTAAGATGGCTTGAACAGAAGATATATTAAATCACACTGCTCATTTTTGAAAAATTTGATTACTTAAATTTGGTCTCTCATTTACGATGCAATTGTATTCAATCAAAGAAGCATGAGAGTGTTCAGGTACTCATTTTAAGTACATTAGAGTTATTATTAATAATATTGATATTTTATGAACTAGGAGAGAGAGAGAGTAATACAGAATCTTAGCAAGGAATATATTTTCCTGAAGGCCGAAAAAGAAACCTAGCATAAAAGTTTACCAATTCAATAACAGATTAAAATATGTTATGCAATTTTAGATGTTTACATTAATTCTGTATTGCAGATTTACTATGATTATGTCAAGTCCTTACTGAACAGAAATATAGCAGAAAAAAAACGGGAACTTTTTTGGTTCCCCAAAAATTATTTTTTATAATTTGAGATAAAATCAATACTTTTGAAATTATAAAAATGTAAATTATTCAGGAAAGAACACTTAAAAGAAAAAATGTGTGAAAAATGACTTCAAACTTTTCAAAAATTAAAGGCGTTTTTCAAAACTCTTCTTCTTTTTCAGATTTTATTTTTTTCGTCGAATTATTTTGTGAGCTGTATTAATTTATACTCAATAACTTTAGGGATCGTGTTTTTAAAAGTGATATAGTTTAGGAGAAAAAAATAATAAATAAAAACCCATTCATATTTTTCCAAAAAACGTTTACTTTAACGTTTTAATTTTTAAAACGAATTGTTTTTAACACCTTTCTAATTCCATCCCTTATACTATTCCATATAATTTTATATTCTTTTAAAAAATCATGCTGATTCACAAATATTTGTTTGAGTTTTAGCATTTTAAGTAGGTGTACGTTCATAAAAACTGCAAGCTAAGAAAAATAGATTTAAAGATTTCAGAATTGAAAATGTGGTACTTATGATAAGGAGTGAAAAATAGTTTATAATATGACTGATATTTCTTCAATTGTTTTAAAATTTTAGGAAAACATGCTATACTCGGGGACAACCTACATTGAACTTGAAGCGGAAGCTATGCTATGTATAAATATTCAATTGCTTTATGCTCAACTTAGGTTGTTCCCGAGTATAAGGGGTTCACATATTATTTTAAACAAATAAATTTGTTGAAATTTTCATCGATTTTTGGGGTACTGAGTACAAAAAAATAATTTAGAAAAAAAAATATTTTTAATTTGCAATCATTAAAATAATTGTAATTCTGATAAACAGCGTACAAAAATCGTTAACTAATATATATTAATCTTTTTATTTTTTCGATGCTTAGTCACATATAGGTAGGTTAACATAGATGTAAACAAACTATGTATTTAAATTGTATGCAGTTATTACTAAAGATTTCGAAAATGAATTATACACAAACTTGTAAACAAGTGTCTCCGAGTATAGAGGGTTCACATATTATTTTACACAAATAAATTTGTTGACATTTTCATCGATTTTGGAGTACTGAGTAGAAAGAAATAATTTAGAAAATAACTTATTTTTATTTTCAGTTTGCAATCATTAAAATAGCTTTATTATGATAAACTGCGAACAAAAAATCGTTAACTAATAGATATTAATATTTTCATTTTTTCGATGCTTAGTCACATATAGGTAGGTTAACATAAATGTAAACAAACTGTGTATTTAAATTGTTTGCAGTTATTACTAAATATTTTGAATATGAATTACACACAAAATTGTAAAGAAGTGCATTATTATTCTTGTAATATGCATATAGAACAGTATGATTACAAAAACATAATTCGGCAAATTTGAATTTTTTTTAATGGACATATAATTAGGATTTACTCATTTTAAACATATTTTTGAATAAAGTTCACTATTAATTCAAACTAATCGCACAATATGCAGGTGGTGACTGAAAAAGGTTTATAGACCGTTGAAATAAGCTTGACTGAAAAGGTTTATAGACCGTGGAAATTACCTGACTAAAATTCCGAGAAAGTATAAATTTTGAGAAAGAGATAGGGTAGAGTTTTAAAACAAGACTTTTACCAGACAGTTGATCAATTTTATAGCCAAAATTAGGCAAGGAATTATTTTAATAATTTAAAAGATTAAATTAAATTGTTTAAAATATTTCCTTCTTGTTCATAACTATCTGAAAACAAAGTAACTTTGGAATCGAAAAACAAATGCCTTGTTTGTGTATTTGAATCTTTGACAGCCATTAATGTGTATACAGAAAACTCTACTTACAACGATTCCACAATATACAACTATTTTTTTTATAGCAACTAACACTGAAAGTCCAAAACACTTTCTCATTTTCTATATAATATTTTTGTCTAATTCGTTATATCGACTATCTTTTATTTGATATTTTATTGATTAATTAATTAGCTACAATTAGTTGTTGTGCGATAAATATTTAGGATTATAACAAGGAGTAACGACTAAAAAAATTTTAAATAGTACAAAAACAATCCACTATAGAATTTTTTATTTTGCTTTGCTTTTATATTTTCAATAAATGAGCATTTGTCAGTTGCGTACGAAATTTGGATGTTATAGTATTTGCAATTATTTGTACTGTGGGGAAAATTAAAAGAACAACCATTAAAATAAGTTACAGTGATTGAAATTCGATGAAAATTGGTGAGATTATAGGTTAAAATTAAACTCCTCGTTTAGTGAAGTAGAAGTCAACTTCGCTTTATATGAATATGCAAAATTTTGCGCACAACCTTTCTCACACATTGAAAGAAATGCATGCAGATGCTTGAAATTTATATTGAGAGTATTGTACGAGTATTTGGATAAAAAAATTAGTTTGTGGATGGGGATCTTTGAGGAAGAATTTGAGTGATTGTGGGGAATATCGTGAGATTTGGAGCATGTATACTGGACAGAAATAGACACATGTTTGTAAAGTTCAAAAATTAACCGAAAGTGCCTTGTATTGGTTCTGGAAATGATTGACCTGACAACCAAGTCAAAGTTGAAAATGTTCCACGTCAGTGTCTAAATCTACTTTTTTTTTGTTTCAATTGCCAAACATAAAAGACAAATGACTTCATCACAGATTACAAGTGAATTTTCTACAGCTGTAGGAACTCGTATATCCAGATGCACCGACAGTGATAGGCTGTATAAAAGATGCTGGTATACAGAGAAACCAATGACTTGTATGTAGCTGACTTGGGCTGCGAAATGTTCTTAGTCGAAGGGGTGCAGAGAGCATAGTCATTAGAGCTGCATTGACTGGAGATGACTTCTCATTACTGACGAGTCTAGGTTTTGTTTGAAAAGTGTTTCTTGACATATTACAACACTGAAGAAGCGAAACACATGCAACAAGCCCAAAAAAATCTATGCAAACATCGATATAAAAATAATATAATCATGGATCTTCAAGGCAGACATCATTTTCAATTATCGCACTGGTCTGCACTTTACTACTCGCTGATCCGTGAATGTAGAACAATACAGATACGAGGTTTTTGATCCTTGTGTCAACTTTTTTAGAGGTGCAATAGGATATAACTTCATTCTACTGTGCGATAATGCTCGTCCCCATCTCTCAACAATGGTGTTTGACTATTTTGTGAACGAAGGGATTCAGTGAAAAGATTGGCCTGCATAATTTCCGTATTTAAATCGGATAGAACATGTGTGGGACTAACTAGATATTCGACTTACATCATTGTAGCCTAAATTTAGCACTATCCAGTAGCATCAAAATTCGATTAATCATGTATATGCATTGTTATCTCAGAAACTTCTAGACAGTTTAATTTAATATATGCAAAACCACGGGTAGCACTGTCCAACTGTTTCTTATTTTTTAAATTCAAAATTTTCCATTTATCAGTTTTTTTTAAAATTTATTTTTTATTTAAAAAAAAGGTATTATAGAACTTGGATATTATGCTTTAAAAATATATAAGACATTACAATATAAAGGCATTGTGCAATTTTTATTTTCGTATCTGAAAAATACTGCGATCTGCATTTAATTTTATGGTTGTTTCTTTAATTTTTCCACCAGTGTACTTGAAATGTATATTTCCATTATTCTATTGTCTCCGACTATTCTTAATTTATACCATGGATGCAAATTTTATCTTGATTCATTGATGTTTCACTTAACATCTGGTTATTGCCATTTAATTCCCATTCAATCTTGTTGAATTAAAAATAGTTTTGTTTTGGTAGTGTTTTTAAGAACCATACCTTAGAACGTATAATTTTTTGTTACTAAACCTAAGTTCTTAATTCATAAAAATGTTCGTTTCTTTTAGTTTTTTTAAAAAAATTTTTGATGTGTAACGTCTTTAAAATTTGGTCTCGATAAGCATCTGGCATAATAAATCTGGCATGTCGAAAAAAATACCTATCAAAAATGGTTCCAAAAATGAAACGAAAAATGGTTACGAAAAATTTTTCGGAATTCATTCTACTTCCTATATACACAGAAAAGTTAAATCTGGTAGAATGGCTTTTTATACCCCAAATAGTAAAAAAAAACTATTCGTGAACATTTAGCTGAAATACACGTTCTGCGAACGGGAATAAAATAAAATACACTTGCACTAATTCATTTACTTCGTATACAATCGTCCTTTATACCTCAAGAAAATAAAGTAAGCTATTTGTGTTATTCTAGCTGAAGTACCAGTTATTCGGACCCTTTAAAAAACCTGCCAACATGAATACATTTTCATAGAAAAATGACTCAATTAATTTTCAACCGAATAGACAGTTGAGTTTGACGTTACACGCCTTAAACCCTGCGGCCGTCTCGATATACACAGCCTACCTATTTTTTGACAGAGAATTATGACTCTTGGTGTTTCGGGTGGGGTTTGGAAATTAAAAACCCTATAAGTTGCACCCCAAATCAAGAGTTTACTGTACATATTATTTCGCATGTGATGTGACAAACAATATGTCCGCAGCAATTTGCTACCACGGTATATTTTGAAACTCGCAATTTGTCTTTACTTATCAACTCAATAACAGAAAAAGTAAAATTACATTATCTCCACCAGCCCGACACGAATCATAAATTAAACGAGTTTTGACATATTTTTTACAGACACTCGAACCACCCCCATTGTCACCCTATTGTCCCACATCAAATCCGGAGCCCCATCGATGGTTGGCTTCGTGTAACAGATTAAGAAGTTAGAAAGGCGACTTTGTGTGCACAGAGCCCGCGTCTTATTAAAACGAGAATACATAATGCGTCGAAGAAAGCCGGAGATAAAGGAAAAACAATAGCGTGATGCTAGGGAAGGCCCTGTAACCCCAGGCAAGGCAGTTTGGGGAAGGGGGGGGGGATATCAAGAGTTAGTGAATAAGTAATGTTCTAATCGGATGAAGAACTGGATAATGGCAGAATCTCACTGTAGAAGTTTTCAGAAGGATGTTTTTGGGATGCATTAAATGGAGTATATTATCTAGCGAAGATATCCATTAGACGCTCCTGGACAAAACACTCGCGGCTGCAATTAGAAGACACCTGCACCTAATAAATGTTTAATCGGGAGGCTGGGTAGAAGGGCTATCTGACACACAGCCCAAATAAAAACGAGACTACAGGGGGGTTGTAAAAGTAAACGATCTTGGGTTATATTCAAAGGGGGGGAAGGGGGGATGTCTGGGAATGTACCATGGTTTGGGACTTAAGAAAAATGGGTCCTTTGCTTTTATTTAAGTTGACATACAGGTGATAAAAACGATGGAAGGAGTAATTGTAAGAGAAAAGATGTTTTTTGAAGTGCTGTCTTGGGTTCTGGAGGGTTGAGAGTTTTAGACATTGTAATGGTGTTTCTTGGTATTTGTGGATTCAGCATCGGGGTGTTGATATTTACATTGACATGGGGAGGGAGAGTTTCATGTTAATAAGACACTTTGTTTCAGTTGATGTTCAAACAAAGAGAAAATGATTTGCATAAATTTTTATCTAAAGTTTGGTAACTTGGGACGTAATGGAAGTTTCTGCTGAATTTGCGATTTATGTGAAAGATATTAGTTAATTGAAAATATTGTGACATTTTTAGTTTGATAATATAATTTTTAATTAATCAAAATTTTAAAAATAACGATTTTTTTAATGAAATGAGACTGACTACCTACTCATTTAATCATTTATTGCATGCTGGGCGTTAGAAAATCCAACCCAAAAATTATATTTAAAGATGTCTAACACGAAATCAACATCCTTAACTGGACAGCATTTCATATGATCCCTAAATTCCTGACCTCATTTAAAATGAATTATAGACAACAAATAGCAGCGTATGTCAAGAAGTTTAGTTTAGGATGCCGCATTGGAACAAATTATAACACGTATAACCCTTTCCTATTTTGTTAAATAAAATAATAGGATCGAAGTCCTTACTAAATATTTTTAGCCTACGCAATAGTACACAAAAATGTTTTGAAAAACATTCAAATGAATTACTTCATGTTTTAGAGTTTTGTGTTATTTTTCTCCACTTTTATAGATCTAAACCCCCTTTGGGATCACAGGGCTCAATTTGTTTATACAATATTTAAAAAAAATATTTTTTAAGGTCTCTTGAAGGTACGTATGCACTATATTTTCAAGAAGAAAAGGTGTACAATGATGATAAATAGAGATACATTTTTACGCTTTTATAAAAGTACTATAACAGTTCAACAAATGCTTGTTTGAAACAGATTATATTATTTTTTTTAATTAGAAAAATGAAATTTTTTAATAAGTGAAATATTAATTTAGATGCATTAAAATTAAATAAAAACATCAGAGTATAAATATTTTTGTTCTAATTGTATAGCATAACTGATATATTATTTTCTTAATTAATTATTAATATTATCAGTTCTAATAAACCGAAATGACATATTTTATCAACTTTCAATTTCATATATAAATTTATTTCAATAAGAGTATTTAAATGAAACCGCTTAGAGGTGACTTGAAGTCAGAGGAATAATAACTTCTATAACTCAATTTTTGAAATTGAAATCGGAAAGTTAATAACCTAGATTCTAAAAACCAACTCTACATATTACAAATTACAATTACTATAACATCCTATCAATATAATTGTTTAATGAACAACTAGGCATTTATTCGGCATTGTATTATATTGAAAGGTCAAGGAAAAATGTGTCCTTACTTTAACTACTCTGATGCATTTTTGACCTTTTATTAGTCAATCATTCATTAAGAATTAAACAAATTGAAGTTATAATATAGAATTAAGTAGTTCATTATGATTTTAAACGTCAAAATGTATGTCTTAAGAAATTAAAAATAATTTGAACTAAAGGTGTTCTTTTATTATGTCAAGCTATTTTTTTTATTCTTTTGTACACGTTCCTCCCCATGACATGCAGTGTCACGCAAGCCTTATCCTCTATCCTCCTTGTCACGCCACGATAAGTTTTTGCAGTTAAAATAAATCATTAAAACTTTTATTCTGTGTATTTTACAAACAATCCATTAGAATTATATTGATTTCTATAATAAGTGACATACAAAAGTTTGTGATAAAAATATCAAAGTTTTTCCTAGAAAATTTTGCTATATCACTCAACCACTCAGACCCACTTTCCCAATGTCACGCGTGACAGCCCCCAGCCCCCTCCTTCAATGATGCGTGACGTAATAATTGTTGAACATCCTCATACATTTATAAACATATTTTGGACATATAATACTATTTTCTAACAGTTTTTGAATATAATTATAAAAGATTATTTGCATAACAATAACAACTATCGAATAAAATAGTATTTTCGAATAATACAGATTTTATCAAATTGAACGCGATGTTTTGATTCAATGCCCTCAACACAAAGTTATTTAAACGTTCGAAAATGAAAACGAATTTCTAAACTAAGACACAATTCTCCGTTTGTTCTTTTGAATAACACAATGCATAAAGATAGACTCTAAATCAGCTTTCAGCTAACAAGAAATTTTATTTTAGATTGTAGTGCAACAGACTCTTATTAAAAAAATAAATAATATTTCTTGTTTAAAGATTCGTATTATTTAGATATTAAAACTGATATTTTAAAGTAACGTTCTGAAGATTCTAGGTTATTATTTTTAGTTATTAATCAAACGAATAAGTTCGTAGAAAATGAGAAATGTTCAGAAATCGAAATAAAGGATTTCAAAAGAAGTATTTTAGTGAAATCAGATTTAGTCAACATACAAAGGGAGTAGGAACAGTAAACAAAGAAAAGAGAAAATAGTATTTTCTTATCTCAATGGAAAAGTAGAATGATTTATTATATTTATTTAAGCTGCCTTTAGAATAAAAGGGAAAAAAATAGATAAACTATAAGACATTTCTCAATGCTTGATTTTATTATAGGTTATTCTGAATTATTATGATTATATTTTATAAGTTAAAATTCTACATTTCAAAATTATTTTAACATTGTTTTTTTTAAACTAATTTTTAATAACTGTTCAGAATTTTTTTTTTATTTGATTTCTCAAATACATATTTTTTTACGAATTATAACTTTTACATTTATTTAAAAAGAACATCGGAACATCGGTTATTCAAGTTTTATAGTGTATAACAATTCAAGAATTACAAAATGTTACATGTTCGCAATAAATAACTGAATTTATTGTATAGAAATATGTTTAAAACCTCAGCCTAAGCATTTATATCACAAAACAAAGATTAACTGTTAAATTTAGGTTACGAAGGTTAGTTATATTTACAATAAAATACGTCAAATAATAATGGTTGAATTATCTTCATAGTTTAGATATACAATACCGCATCTAATTATACGCTTTCTATTCGATAAAACAATTTCCAAATTATACGTTCACATAATAATTATTGTTTCAAAGATAGTCATCATACATTTGAAATTAAGGTATTTACATTAAAATGTTTGCATTGTGGTTAAGCCATAATAGTAAATTGGGATAAATGTAATCATTTGTAAGTACCCGTATCGAATTGCATTTTAATATTAGTTGATAGTGTTAAGGTATAAAATTAATTAAAAAACTTCTTTAATCAATCATTAAATATTATTAGAAGGAGAGATTTTGTGCATGTGAAACGATTTTAAAAGGAATTGACAATATATTGCTGCATTATATAATAGGGTTTTTGAAATAAAATGAAAAATTCTCGAAAGAATGATGATCAAATACATATTGAATAATATTTTACATATCTTTGTATAACCTAAATATTTTATTTATAAATAATACATATATGTGAGGAAATCATGTAACGCACTTATATCACTTAAAATTGACAAAAATGCATTTTTTCTTCAACCCCTCCTTTTTTTCAACTTACCTTTCACTGTACACATTTCTTTCTTCCTAAATTTTTTTCAGAGATCTTCCAATTGACCCCTATGACCCCAAAATGTATTTGGGTCTTAAGAAAAGTAATAAAATATGTAACAAATGAAATAATTAATTGAACATTTTAAAAAAATATGTAGGCTATTGCATAGGCTAAAAACATTTAGTAAGGACATCGATCAAATGATTTTATTTGACAAAAACAGAAGAAGAGGAATACACTTGTCACAAACTGTTTTAATGTGGCGTCCCAAAACAAATGCTCTGTGTTTTGCTATGTGATCGAATTTGGTTGCTGAAAATCTCCTTAAAGAGTAGCAGGAGTTTAGAGATCAGATGAAATGCTGTCTAGTAAGGTTGGTTTTGTTTTAGCCATCAGAGATGGCATTTTATGGTGTGGGTCTCCCTAGACCCACCATGTAGTGAAAGGTTAAAAAAAACTGTACAGTGACTTTCCTGTGAGTAATGAATAAAATCGTACTTCAAACGCCATTTTAATTGATTTTTTATCCTAGGACTATTAAAAATGCTTTCATATTTGAAGAAACTTTTATTATTTTTGACGAAACAGACGCATGCATTTTGTCCTGTTTTTAACGAAACTTATCTCGTCAAAATGAAGACTAGTTTAAGTAATATAATGATTCAATATCGACGAGTTGACTCAAACCGCGAACATCTCGTTCCATAGACCAACGCTCTATCCACTCGTCCAAGAAGACTTGATTAAATTCTAACAATGTGAATGCCCACAGGGCCGAAAGGAATCTAAGTAAAGGCTTTCGTTCAAAATGTGAGAGTTCTTGTTTCGTCAAAAGTCTCTTGATTCAAAGACGAAACCATTGTCAAATATAACAAAAGAAGCCTTGACGAACGTCAAATTCTCAAAAACAAAAGTGTTATTTTTGAGAGTGAGTGGAATGGAGCCAAATGACATTATTTAAACGAATAAAAAAAAATTCCGATAAACATTAATAATCAAATGTATGCAGTTTTATTAAAATGCATGCAGTTTGTCAAAATAAAAAAAATAGTTTTTTTTTCAACCGTTTAAAAAGTTAAAGAAGGTGCAGGCTTCCATTTTACACATTGGAATATAAAAGAAACGCGCTTACCACAGTTGGATGGCATTCAATTTTTTTTTCAAGATTCACTATTCTCCCCTTTCCTATAGAAACGCCGAAAGAGGCCTGAAGGGTTTTTCTTAACAATTCATAGCAAAGTGTGAATATTTATGTTAGGTGTGCCATGTACAAAAGTAGTACTTTACCTTTGAAGTTTTTCTTTGGGTTTTTGTAGTCGAATAGATGATTTGTAAGAGAGGCGTTTTAATGGTTTGTATTTTTTTTTATGTAAGGACTACTATATTTTCATTTCTAACAATAACAGCGAGTATTTCTAAAGTGAAAGGGTTTTCGTTTTTTGGATGAATAACAAAAGGCTTTTGATGTTTTATGGAATATGGCTTTGATGAGATTCATGTAAAACATTCTTGAATAAAATTTGAATTGAATTGAGAAAATAGATATGTTTTGAAATACATTTCCGAATTCTGTTTTGTTTAATGCATTAAATACGACCACATTCATTTTAAAATATGTAAACCATTTCATGCATAAAAATATAATTTAACCAATCCACTATTTCATTATTAAATATTGAAAATTACACACACGGCAAAATACAGTATTTATTAATATTCAATTAACGTAATTTAAGTATTAAAATTGGTTACCCCTCTGTATAAATTTACTCTAATAAGATATCTTAACTCAAATAAATCAAATACCAATTAACTAATGAAGGCTATATTTCATCTTTAACTATATTTGATTACTTTTTCTTCTCAGATCAAAGAGAAAGTAGCAGTTCTCGATGTGGCATAAATCAGTCACCTTACAGAAATAACCATGTGATGAACCATGAAAATCGATGAAACATATGTAAAATACTTGTCAAAAATGTTTTCAATGTTAAATGTTTCTGAAATAATTTTATTAATAAATTCTGAAAATGTTTACTTACGTCTCTTAAATAATTATTTGAAACGATTAGTTTCAAATCCGACTCAATCCACATTTTTCAAATCCTTTATATATTTAATTGTATATCCAGCAAGCGGTAGTAGCCAGCAGCAATGGGTTTAGTATACGTGGCTGTAAATGATTCGTGTTGTTTCATCTAAAGTATATGAAAGTGGACTGAGCCGGTTTGAAAACTAAGCTCCTCATTTTATCTTTACCTATGGTACATATGATGTTCTTAGAACTACAAAAAATTCGAATATTTACCTAAATTGAGTAGGGACAATAAGGGTTATGTGTCAAACTGTCTTAATATTTTAAGTATGCTTATATTTAAGTTTCAATTTGATTTCCAAATAGTAAACTTTGTGTTGAAAAATAATGTAATTGACAATTTTAAATATATAAAACAATTAAACGTTTCTATCATATTCAAAATTTATTATGAAGTTTCGTAGCTAGAAATCTGATTAAACATTTGGTCTAAATTCGGTTATAAAATACAGGGTGGTTACAATTTTTTAGGGGTGGTCATTGTTTGGCTCTTACATATAACAAACCATTATTTTTATTTAACTACTTTTTTGCTTATACTGAAACTAAGTGACTTGTTTAAAATATTAACGAAGTATTTCGGCAAAAATAATGTTTTATATGATAATACATCTAAATGTGATACAGTCAAATATAACTATCGCAAAACAATTTGTGTGCATTCTGTAGAATGTGAACAGCTGAAAACGAAAACAATTCTTAAAAAACTTTTTTGAATACCCAACGAAAAAGAATAAGTTCTGTCCTGCAACTTAAACTACAACAGGTGCGCTGCATCTTCAAACTTTCTAAATAAATTAACATTTCTATTATAAACTTACAGAAACTGACAACCTGCCTATGGCATGGTCCAACCACATTTTTTTAAACATCATCCAGAATGCTTACATAATATTCAATAACCCTTTGTCAAATAATCAAGGTGAAGCTCTCGTTAGCATATGACACTGTTTAAAAATACCGATCCCTATTTTTTTAAACACTGCCTCAAAGTACCATAATAGGAAGCAGACAACGCCGGAACCCTCTCTTCAAATAATTACACGTGTCACAAACACCAAACGTTCCTCCTCACAGATTGGACCCTAAACATTCGTTCAAACAAAATTCCCGCAGTAACACGTGTTATCGCTGTATGAGACATCAATATAGGAAATCAATCCTAAGCTGGAATATAATTTAAAAAAGTAGCAGTTATCGACCTATAACCCCTTTCCAATAACTTCTTTGTGCTTGTGAAGAAAAAGCACGCACAGGCATTTCTTTTTCCACGAGGAAATCACGATCCTTTCTACGAGGCAAACACGTGGGTTCATGGATCGCTTTCGATCCATCAAAATCGAAAACTACACCTCACCCACATAGTCATTTAGTGGTATTGCATATAACCCCAAAATTAATCTCATTCTAAGAGGGTGGAGAAAAGCGCTCCTCAAGAAAGCTCCCTTCTGTATTGGGCACCTTGAGGAGCGGGGAGCGCTAATCCATGATCGACATGTCGATAAATGCTTAACTTGGAAATGGGTTCTGAGTCGGCCTGCCCGATCGCAATGCGTGTTCTTAAATTTAAGTTTTTGGAGTAATAAGTATATGTAGTTGCTTATTATATTCTTTTGATTCGATTTTATTCTAGGTTTGGGTTTTAAACTATTTGTTGATTGCCGGTTGTCTTAAATTTCTTAAATTATAAATTTGAATCAAATGTTTGAATTAAAAAAAAATGTGTAAATTTAACTCCACACATATTTTTAGTTTTGTTTCTGAGATAAAGATTTCAGTGTTTTTTTTATATTATTGGAAATTTTTAGTATTTTATATATTATTTTAATTTATGTAGTTCTATGAGGTATTATTTTTTTATTTAATTAAAAAAAATATTTTAAAGCTTTAAATGCTATTTTTGAAAATAATATTTTTTAAATTTCATTTGTCTAGTAGATATGAAACTACCTTTGGTTATTGGTTTTCTTCGATTTGAATTGGACACGGTATGAGATGCATTTTTGCTTAAAATATCAGCAGAAACTTTTGTGTAAAAACTTCACAGATATTTATAATTGTTGTGTTTTTGTGATAAGGATTTTAGAGTGTTCTTTTAGTATTATTAAAAATGTTTAGTAATTTATATATTATTTTAATTTATGTAGTTCTATGAGGTATTATTTTTTATTTAAATTTAAAAAATATGTATTTTAAAGGCTTTAAATTATTTTTTCGAAAAATAATATTTTTTTTATTTTATTTGTCTAGTAGATATGAAACTACTTTTGATTATCGGTTTTCTTGTATTTGAATTGGACACGGTGTGAGATGTTGTTTTGCGAAAAATATCAGTAGAAGCTTATTTATCGTTATATTGCTTTTGTGTAATTATTTTCGTTTTATTTTAATATTGTATATTTTTATATTAAATGTCTTTTTAATATACTTTGGAATTTCTTTTATGTTGTTACAAGATACATAATAGTTTTATATTCAATGTAAGGTAAAGTGGTCTAAGCGCAACCATTTTATTTTTTCATATTTAAACTTTTACTGTAAGAAACTATGAGAAATACAGAAATAACACTCAGCACACACCATTTGGGTTTACTTAGCTACCAGAACTTGCAATTAGAGGTTTTTTTTGTCATCTACCATTGACTTTCACATTTTTCTTATTTTTTGCCAATGTCTGCTGTTTGTACTTGCCTCGGGTAACCGGGGAAAGTGCAACAGTGACGCTCAAACTTACGTGGGCTGCACATAAATAATAACGGGGCAAGTGTATTACACCTTACATTTTACTTATTCTGCCAATTTTTGCTTTGAATTTTTATCTTAAACTGTTTTGGAGCTATCAACTTTTTCGTGAGTAAAATCGGAGGGTTTGATGAAATAAAAAAATAATATTTTACTTATTATGTACTTTTTACAGCATTATTTTACTTATACATGATTTGCACACGTCTGACATATGTTTTCTATTTAGTTTTTATAAGTTTTAAAAACAGTTTTGTTATTTCCTGGTCTTGAAGCATTTTACGACATTTAAACTTGCAAGTGTTTATTAAAAATATTGATTTTTTTTATTGCGTTATTTAGCTAAGCAAACTTCTAAATCAAAGTTTTAAAACTTATATATAGGCTAAAAAACACTATTTGTAAGAGTCAGACTGTGGTTACACTTGCCCTACTTGCAAAAATGACTGGTAAGTGTAACCACGGTTTCCAATGCTAAACCATAAGTTTTTTGAATACCAAAATAAGTTGCATGGCTGAAAACTATAAAATAAGCTTGATAAGAATACAACGTTTTGATATTATAGCTAATAACACAAAAACATAAAAAAATTTCATGACTCAACGTTCATTAAGTGCTAAAATTTAAGCATTTTTTAAAAATTTAAAATAAAATTGTTTTAGATAAAAATTGCCAATTGCCAGACTTTTTGGTGAATGGTGAAAATAAAAAAGAGAATACTTTTAAATTGTATTCTCTGTGTTTTTACTATTGTTTTTTTTACGGAAATGTTGATATTTTCAAAATATAACCAACCGTGGCCGCGTTTGCCCCTTGGTTGCAGTTATCCCAATTTACTCTATGTTAAAATTGAACACTGAGCTTTTTTTTTAAATAAATAAATTTATATATTTTACTTATATAGTAGAACCTAAACAATCCGGTCATTTTCGGTTGTTTAAAATTTGATATAAATATCAAGAGAAATATTTTTGCGGAAAATAGCACCCCTCTTTTTATTATAGAAATTTAAAGTGTATAAATATTATTTTATTACAAAATTTTCAATAATTTGTCTAAATTTTTAATTTTTGATGTTTTTGAACTATATATAAATTTTAGTTACCTATAGAATTAAAAAACAAGAATATTCCCATCTTACTTGTTACAGAAACAATTGCTTTTGTCTACATATTTGTCTTTTATATTTTCAAGCCGGATTTTATTTGACGAAGATTTTTTTTAATAAAACTAAAGTATTTTGCTTGGAAGTTATTTTAGTGTAACAAATAAATTAATAGAACCTAATTTAAAAGTAATATTTTGATTATTAATAAATAAAATGTTCATGTGTTTTAAAATATTTACTCTTTGCATGGCATTTTTGTTAAGCTTGACTGTTTTACTTTCCACCAGTATAATTAATAAATGGATTTATAACATGGTTTATTACAGTTATGTCAAATTATAAACTTTGAAATCGTATCTTTTTTGTCAAATTAAAGTATTTAGTGGAAAAAAGCAATATCATAAACTATGATATAAGTACTAGGTTTAAAATTTATATTTAATAAGATTTTTATAGATATTATTGATTACTTCCTAAGAAATATCAGTTTAATAGTTTCGAAACTTTAGATTTAGTTTATAAAAGGGTTTTTACTAAAAATTTCTTTTTCAGAAACTTAGCTTTATTTTGTTAGTTTCATAAACCAGATAAGGATGTCTAAAACAAAACATTAGCATATTTAAAAAAAATGGTAAAGCGAAAATTAGTTTTTAACTATGTTCTTAAGATCACCAGGACACACATAAGTATTCATCTAGATGTATTATTTTTAAATATATTAAAGGGTATTATGCATACATACCCTTGATTATAAATATATTTATTCCTCCTATTTACGAAGTGTTTATTAAAATTTCTTGTTCTACTTTGAATAATAATTTTATATAAATTGTAATTTTTCAAATATACTTTAAACACTTTGAAGCGTTATGTACTAAATAATGTCTATAAATATACTTTAATAGTAAATTCACAATTTGATTTCCGGGAATATCTCAGATAAATTATATTACTTTCACGCATAAAAAATGTATCCATATATTTTAATTTAGCTTAGTTTAGTATGGATGTTTGTAAATTGATTTCTGCAATTTAACCAGTCTTGGAAATAATATCCCCCCCCCATATTAGAAGTTTTCAATAATTTTGTTATTTAGAAATAATATTTTATACAAAACTCAAACTATTGAGAAAATTATTTATTTTACTAATGAAAACTTATCAATATTTTATATACTTCAAATAAATTGATAAATTTTGTAAATATTTAAGGTCGTATTTTACGTGGATATTGAAGAAAAGATTATAAGTAAAATTATGAATTATTAGAATATATATATCTCTCTCTCTCAAGCAGAAATCATGTCAGCGGCAGATATCTTCGAGCAGATCGCACTTCTTCATCGGAAGCGATCGGAATTTGTAGCGGTGAAACAAACGTCTTTACGCGGCATTGGAACGCAGATGAATTGGATATGGTTAAGGAAATCGTAATTAAAGAATATTTTTAAATTCTAATTTTAGGTGTTACACTAATTTAATAATAATTATACATTTTTAATGAGAAGCATTATGCTACATTATATATGTATTTACTTATTTGTACTAAAGCGATTATCAGTTATTTGTAATTTTTATATAAATTAAAATGTTATTATCTTAGTTTTTTATTTGGCAAGTTGGGTCACAGTTTGATTTTTACAAAGTTAATTTTTGTGTTTGAAATAGGTTTCTAAAAGAATAATATTTTAAGTTATTTTTCATGTTCTTTTAACAATGTGCCCAAGTTGAAACTAATTTACAGATGTTTATTTCATGGTATGTGAAAATTTATTTTCAATGAATGTTACATTGCATAAAGCTAATCAAAACCCATATTTATCGACATTAAATGTCTTGTTATGAAAAATTATTAATTTATTTGTTAATAATTGTACATTTAGTTGCTGTGATGTTATATTTAATGACGTACATTAAAATTAATTTAATTTTAGCCATTGTACAAAGAAATTAACTATTTTTACAATCAATGTACCATTATATTTTATATCAATCAAGAATGCAATTTAATTTAAATGCTTGAGAAGTAGAAAATTTGTTAATGTTAATAAACATTTATGATTACAACTTTTTCAGAATTTCGTACAGTGTTTGCATAGAATTTGAATACCATAAAATACTATCCATATTACCGACATTTTCAAATGCTTAAAGTTTACGAAATGTTCAAGTATCAAACAATTTTTAGATGTTCGAAACTAAATTTTAGTATGCCAATGAATTTTTTTTTAATTTCTTTTTATTTCGCAAATAGCAATAATAAAAATGTAAGTTTATAATTTAAAAAACAACATATGTTTATGCAAACCTCTGATAAAAAGTTAGTTTCACACTCAATAATTACTTGCAATTTATGTAATAAAACTGCTTTAAGGAACTAAATTATTTAAGTACGGATAATAAAGCGTATTAATAAAAAGCTAAGTTGCTGCCAAAGAAATTCACTAAATCTAATTAAATAAATGAAACAATACACATTATACATACTTAGGATGAACTAAATTTTTTATCTAAATAGCTAAAATACGTGGAATATTCAACACTGTCTAAGAACCTTTGTAAAAAGATTTATGTTTATTATGTAGAAAGAAATTACATTATATAAGGCAATTTTCAATTAGAGCAGATTTGGTGTACTAAACTATGATTAAAAAATATTTTCAATAAAATATTATGGTTAATAGCCTTTCGGTGTTCCCATTCACCCAATCTCATAACTTAGTGAAAGATTTATCACTTTCTTAGACACTGATATATG
Organism: Troglohyphantes excavatus; assembly: GCA_963932185.1. Classification (NCBI taxonomy): domain Eukaryota; kingdom Metazoa; phylum Arthropoda; class Arachnida; order Araneae; family Linyphiidae; genus Troglohyphantes; species Troglohyphantes excavatus. Next base: position 40,658,310 of record OZ010676.1, read on the forward strand.
AAGAATATAGACTGTATTTTCTATCATGAATTAAAATATATTTAAAATAATTATGTAAACTCATGATTCAAAGTAATTTAAGATTTTTATTTCAATTGCAATTTGACAATGACTAAATGCAATTATTTTTAAACGACACATATTTCTATGTTTTCTTATATGAATTGTGTATTTTTTTATACATTTGGTATTATAATAAGCAGTGATGTTGAATACTTTTTTGGAAACTGGAACCTAGATACAAATGATTGACTTAAAGAATTGTATAAATAACCATCAAATTATTTTTACGATATAACGTGATAATATAACTTTTTGCAAACTAATAATTAAGTAAGTTTATTACTATTTCAAGAAAAATTTCTCTAAAATTACAATTTCATTCATTTCTTTTTAAAGGATTTTCAATATTAATTAAACTACTTTTATGATCGTTTTTCAAGATTAAAATGCAATAGCTAAAATGTTTTAATTAAAAAAGTAAGTTTTCATAAACAATTCCTATTAACAAACCGTTTTTACACATTTTCAGAAATATCTCTAATTTTTTTAAGAAAAATCAAAATTTAAAAATCCTGAAACACTTTTTAATTGAAATCTGACATTTTCAATCTTGAAATTAAAGTGTTTTTCAAATTTGAAATCTAAGTGTTTTGTTTTGGCGTGATTTTAAAATCACCAAAACTACAAGTTTAAGACACTTAAAAATATAATTCTTTTAAGACGAGTTTTTTATCTTATCTTATATCTCTTTCCCCTAAACTTACAATTTTTTTTCTAATATAATCTTTAATGGCATCTTAGTTTTAAGAATTGTTTTGCATTTATTCTTTAACTTTCTTAAAATGATCTCACAAACAAATATATATTAGAATAGACGCATGTACAATACAAAACAGTTCCCCTTTTACTTGCTCCTTATTGACTCTACATATTAAAACAAAACATATGCAGTTTAAATACAAATGCAAATTCCTTATAAATGTTTTTGAATTCCTAATATTCTGAATTTAAAGATTTACTCATACCGAAATAGATGACATTATAGTTCTTAAAACCAATATTTATCATCAAATACTACATGTTAATATAATTATTTTAAAACTAATCAGACTAACGACTTGTCAATTTAATTTAAAGAGTATTAGCCATAAACATTACGATAAATAATAGATATTAGGAATTATACTAGGACGAGTAGACATATTTTGAATATGTTATTGTTAAATATTTTAAACTGAAATTATAAACATAATTATTATTAAATTCGAATTGCATAAAATCTTTTTTTAAATACTTTTAGGTCATTTAAAAATACTAGAGAAGTATTTATTTATATATTTTACGGCAAATTTTTGAACATTTGAATTTTATTGAAACATTTTTTTTACAGACCTAGAGATAAGTTTAACTTATTTTCAATATTATCATTACAAAATATGAAATTATATGAAATTGTATGACACATGGATGTATAGATATTGAAATTTGGAATGGAATTTGAACTTATAAAATTTAAATAGCATTGTACTACAATACAATATATTTATTTAAATTTATGCAATTCCAACATACTTATGATATACTCTAAAAATAGCCTTCAACTCTGTCTCGGAAACAATAATAATGCCAAAAACATTTGTTGATATTTTAGATGTATGTAATGAGTAGTAACATTTTATAATCACCTCTGTATTTTCTACATAAGTTTAGTTACAGGTTGTATAAAGTAACAATTGTTACAATTAAGTATCGTTCTTAAGTGTTAATGTCAAATGTCATCGATTGAAACTACAGGCTTTATATGCTCTGTAAATACAATATGTTTATTTTTGTAATTTACACAAAAATGTTGTGATTTATGTTATCAGATGCATATGTGTAGTTTCTGTATTGCAAAACAATAAAAAAAAGATTTTATTCGATTAAAGAAAAATGTATGTTTGTATTGATATGCTATATGAAGTATTTTATTGAAGTTTTTAAATACTAATAACTGAAATTATAGTTTAATTCAAATTGATAAATCACAAAACAACATAAAGAATTTCGGTATTAAAAATATGAAGTGTAACTAAATTTGACCCTAAGTATAAAATATAATATAGTTCTATAGATAAAATACTAATTTTTATTTACGATTTAAATTCCGATAATAATAAATATTTTATAACTGATGAATCATTGTTTTTTATATGTTTAAAATATTTACAAAAATGATTTAGTTTCAAAACAAATTAAATCTTTTAATACTCATTTTAAATAAATCAAACAAAATTTTACTTTTTATTACTAGTTTCCATTAAATTCCGTCAACATATATTCCAGAAAAAAATCAAGTCATTCTTAAAATTTAAATACCTATTTTGTCTTTGTATTTTAATGTACCCTGCAGTTAAAAAGTACACTATATTTGGGCTAATCTTACAAGATTAAAATCGGGAATATGAACTTTTTTTATAATAAATTCTTAAAAATAATTTTATTTTTTAAAGCCAGTAAACAATTAGAATATTATCCAGTTTTAATTATTATGAAAAACTGACACGGAATATATTATTCTGTCTTAATTGGTTTAATTATTTCTTATAATGTCCTTAATAAATTCAAGGTTAGCTAATATTCTACAAAACTATAAAATCCCAAGTCCTTTACTACTTAAAACCCTACACCACGACGAAAGCTTAATTCAATTTTTCCACGCCTTCCCATTTTCCAAGTTATTTACTTCTTAACTTTAACATTCAACTGTTAAGTCTTAAATATGTAATTGTTTCAATAAAATAAATCGAATTAGGGCACAAGAAGCGTGCTGACTTCATAAAAGCACGCGCTAACTATTAACTTCTTTGCATTGTTGGATCCAGGAAAGAAGCTTTTATCTTAGGAACAATTCCCAATTCCTTCTTTCGTCACCGTCTTCTCTGCATGACACTCGCAATAACTTAATCAGAAATCAATGATCACTTACGGTTTCATCTCTGTTAGTGCTTTGGACAGTTGCTTTTAGTTATTTAGTCATTTCTGCAGTCGAAATGAGTGAAATAAATAACGGCCAAAGAAACTCTCTAATTAGAAAACAAATGAGACACGTCTTTTAAAATTGACACACAAAGGTTTGAAATCGGTTACTTTGAGCTGGGGATATTTTGAAGAGTTGACTTATGTTTAATTTAAGGCTCGGGAGAAGTTTTATTTGCGGTGCTCATATAAACTCACTTGATAACATGAAAATATAGGTATACTGTAGTATAAATTATTCACATTGTGAAAGGTAAGTTTCAGGTATATCATAAACAGACTGAAATCGGCGTTCACTTATTTAACTAACTGTTACAACAATAGGATTTCACTAAATTATCGATGACGGCTGTGAAATTTAACACAATATAAGGTGTGACTTTTGGGGAAATAGTACCTATGTATGTAAGATTTGTTTTATATTATGAGGATCTTATTATTCAGTTTCTATAACTTTGTAGAGTGGGTTTGATAAAGAATTCAAATAAAATTACTAAACATTCAAAGTAATTTATATTTTGATGAGAACGTGAAGGAAGTGAGAAAAAGAAAATGTGATGTGTCGTCTCATTTTGATAAATTTAATTTATTTGAAAGAGATTGAAAAGAGTTTCACGAGTAAATAGAAATACTAAAATATTTTAGTCTTTAATTTTGTATAAATTTTAAAGACACCTTTATTCAGTTAAGCTTTTTTTTTTAAACTTATAGTTCAGTCAACGCAATATATAATGAATGAAGTATTTGAAATATGGGTATTTTAACAATACTTTTTCGTATGTATATATTTCTTAAATGTAGAAAGGTTTATAGGCTTCTTTAAATATAAATAAAAGGGGCTATCTATTAAGAAAAAAGAATAAATTTGAGAATGTTTACCAGGTAAAAAATATTTTATTTCAATATTTTATTAAATTTTATGTTTTCCAGCATATATTTCAACAATCTTCTATTTTTATTTGAATTAATTAATCTCTATATCGTCCTTTAAACCGTGGTACCGCGTAAATGCAATTTTATTTACATTACTCTAACGCGGTATATTTTCTTAAGCAACGATGTTCCAAACATTTACGAAGCCCCCACCCCCACCCCTCATCGCAAAAAAAGTTTTGGTTAAAAATTAAAAAATTCCCTATTGGCACCAAACTAAATTACGTACGCATTTAAATGATTATACAATAGAATTTAAAAGAAGTGTTAATTGATTGTAAAATGTAATTATTGTAATATCTTCATAAGATAAATATAAATATTTAAATAAATAGAAATATTTTGGAATTAGGCATAGTACAAGGATCTTAGGTATAGTACAAGGAAAACTATTATTATTATGAATCAAAATTGTGTAAATAAAACCATGTCTTAGAAGGCTTGCAAAATGAGTAAAAGTAATCTTTAATATTTTACAAGTAATAATACTTATTTATATATTACTTATTTAAAAATAATATATTTGTAAACAGATTTTTAATTAACAAAGATCGTAAACTTTTTAATAAATAAAAAGTTTAATTTAAAATAGCAATGCATTTTTTTTTTTGGAAAATTGCATTTTCTAATCAATTTGTGAGAAATGCAAAAGCATAACAAACTACACTTCACAAGTGCAATATCAGCAGCCTCTATATTAATTTTTTTCATTAACTGCTGTGGTAGTTAGTATTTTATTTTTAATATTTTAGGCGATAGGTATTAAGAAGGTTTAAATCCATGCACACAATTTTTATTTGAGGTTATTTGATTGAATTTATTAACAAAAATCCAATTTTTATTTATTTTGATTTATGTGTTGTTGAAATTTGATTTTTTTAGATATATTTATATTTAATTGTCATTTTTAAGGGTGTCATAGCATGATTCATACGAATATTGCTCTGAATACAAAAGTACTCTAAATATTTCTATCATTATAAAAAAAAACAGTAACATTGACTTTGGGAAAAGTTATGCATATACCAACAATATGTTCTCTTCTATTCCGCTAAATTCAGAAAAATCCCATCACACAAAACAAAAACCATTGGTATTAATTATATAACTTCAATTGCATTAAGGTGGATTCAAGTTAAAGTCCAAGTAAAGTTAAATTTTATATTGAAATATATCTTTGCATTCAGCCCAGAAAATTGGTAAAGGACTTGATTAATTAAAAAATAGTTTTTCCTACATAAATTAAAAACATAGAAGTGACAAAAATTGTTGTTTGTAACTACATTAAAAATAATTAAATTATTTAGAAATAATTGGTTTACATCTGAAACCAGTTGTCACCAAAAAAAATATAAAACATTTCGTTATTCTAATCCAAATCTAAAATCTCAGCACAAGAATAACTTTTGCACTAAGGGATGACTGATAATTATATTCGAAAAACAACAGACAGAAAATTATTCAACGTCTTGCATGTCGTAATAACGATAAAGAAAGAAATCCCATAAAATAATCCGAAATAAACCAAACCAAATGAATTATTTCACTCCATGATCGATGATTTCACCTAATCGACTGTACGTAAAAGCCGATGAGGTTAAACCATCGATAACAGAGCAGAATAATTTTCCTGGTACAGCCCAAAATGTTCGTTATTAATCGAACTGCACGTGTTCTTAGTACATCTGTTTCCGAGAAATAAAAGTGGGGGAGTCACAGTGAGACTGGAGTTCGTAAATTGAAGGCTTTCTTCTGGATTTCTTATTGAAAGATGATTTCGTTGAAAACTAATGTAAGAGACAACTTATCTTCCCCACAATAATTGGTTCCAAGAGGCAAAAGTAGGAATGTTGGGCGCATGTAAATCATGAAATCTTTATCTTTCTTTCAAACGTGACCCACAAGTTCGGCGATATTTGCGGCAAGAAAACAATTATCATAAGGCAGATTGGGCTTGTAACTGGTGCGAAGGGTTGCAAATTGGGATACATTTCAAAGGGTCATTGGGTTCGATTAATTCCTGTGAAAGTATTCTTGTTTACTTCGGGATATAAGTTAGGCTAAATTTTTAGTAATGTATATTTCTTTTTCGGTTTCGTGTTATAAGATTCATCAATTAGTAAATGTTTTGTGAATTGTAAAGTTCGTGATGGTTTGGTATGGGTTGTTTCTTTCTGATGGATGGAGCATACATAATTGGATTCAGAAGTATTTGGGAGTTGTGCTTGATTTTTATGAAATTAATTTTATCTCGAAAATTATTTTATACTCAAATATAAATAAGGCACTTTCTTTGTGCTAACTGCTAGCAAAAATTTTAATGAAACTTCATTGAGGTACGTGAATTTTAATCTATTAGAATGGTGAATATTTTTATTAAAGAACTTAATGCTGCAAACATCTTTGAAATTTTAAATGGGTTAACTTTATGGGTTATTATGGGTATACTTTGGGTATACTTATATTATTATGGGTTAACTTTAAGTAACTCCATATGCAATGCACTCAGAAAAACCGTTTTCCCCAAAGCTGCATTTTGAATATCATACAGGGTCAGAGTATTGGTGTTGATATCGCGAGTTCGAAATTTGGCACTGTATAATTTTTTAATATACAGGGCTAGGCATAAATGATTTATCAGGTTTCAAAACACTTTTTATTGAGAAATATAAAAATACCTACAAAGAGGGCCGATACATTGAACTTCTGTAGTGTATACCTCAAACGTGGTCAGTGTATGTATGCATCTTTTTATGTATCACCTATTTTTATAAGTCTTATACTTATAAATAAAAGTGATTTTGAATTCCGATGGTTTATTTATGCTGGCCCTGTTTACTGAAGAACATTATTCATTAGTAGAAATTATTAATTACTAATCGTGTTGTCATTGGAATAAAGGTGCGTTAGTTTTGAAATTACTATGGCATGAGAAGAAGATGAAAATTGAATTACACAACGGCAATAGAATTAGTTATAAGAAAGCGTCTAATAAACAATTAGATTTTTTCTTTGAAATAACAGATATTCAATGACGGTTTAGATTTATATAGCATAATTTCTGAGTAATGCCAGTTTTTTCTAATTTATAATAATTTC